>VWYP01027883.1:338632-357085 GCA_013400435.1 Pycnonotus jocosus | reverse complement strand
AAAAAAAAAAAGTACATACATCAAGTACATAATTTTGGAGTTAATGAGGAGAATTAGCCTAAAGGACACCAAAAGCCTTGTTTTGCTTCAAAAGGCTTCTTTGCGAATTCTCTGAATATTTCAAAATCAAGTAGTATTTGGAAATCTAAACTGGATTCACAAACATCCAAGTCTCTAAAAATCACAGGCAACTTCTGAGAAAACAGACTTTAAAATGCTCATTCTTAAATCCTTTTCAAATCACATCTTTAAAGAAACCCAGCCCAGTATTCAGAAAGTTGGGAAAACAGAAAATGATGAGAAAGAAAATTGTCTTACTGTCAAACACTCATCAAGTGAGGAGCAGAAAACACGAGAAAAGAGAAAAGAAATCTTCACATCCATACAGCTTTTAAAGCAGGTCAGGAGTGACAAAGGGATTGCATTCTGTATGAGGCATAGCAGTATGGATTTGAAATAGGAATAAATAAATAACACCATAAATACCTAAAAAATAAACTTTTTCAGAATTGATCCAGTACTGACTAAAATCAATGTATGACTCCTTTATTTCTTTACTGCATTTTAGAATTTAGTGGAATTTAGTATCAAGATAAACCTAACATACATCTCTGACAGGATCAAGGAAATAACTGATTTGTTGCTAGAATTTTCCTTCATGATTGTCTTGAATTGTATCAGTGGCCAGAAATGGAATGTACTCTGTTGGACTTCTGACTAGAAAAGTAAATTTCTTAGAAGAAGATAGAAAAGGACAATTTCTTCCTTCTCTTATATTCCAGGATTTCCTAGAAAAAGTGATTATTTATTTACAATCTCAGTTACATCAGAGTAATAAAAGGAAGAGCTGGATGTATAATATTTTCCACAATATATTTTGACATCATTATGTATTTTTTGGCCTGGGTCTTTGTTAGCACAAAAGAGCTAATTCATTTCATTGACAACAGCATAGTGTTTTGATTAAATCTTTTTTAACAGCAAGTCATTATCTTATTGCTGACCTAAGCTCACTGTGAGAGTCAGGTCAAGTGAGGCGATCTGAGGTATATAAACAGTTGGAAATATCATTCTGCAGAAATATTTATGAATATGTAAACCAAACCACAAATTTCAGATAACACTAAGCACATATCACTCTGTGTCAGTTCCATCCAAAATTAAGCCCTTGGATCAAACAGATTCACACCTGCTTACCTTTGAATTAACTTTGGGGCAGGACATCAATTAGAGTAGGCAGAGCTGATGTTCAGCTCTGCTAATGACAAAATGAAATGCAGAGTATCGCCTCATTTTGTAACAGAATGGGCCAAATGCTGCCCTTGGTTACATTCCCAGGCCTCAGATAACATGAGTATAATTGAAAGCAGTCTTGGTTCAATATTTCTTGTATTTTAGAAGCTATGGAGCAATCAAGCAATATGACCTTTCAGTGGTCCACCAAAGAATCAAGTTCTGTCCTGTATGGGATCCAGGTTAATCAATATCCTATTATGACCGCAGCCTGTTGTTTTTGGGTTGTTTGGTTTTTTTGGTTTTTTTTTTTACAACTGAGACACATTGGGAATAGCTTGGACAAAACATTTCTCCCTGCAACAGCTGAGACTTGGCAGATTCACAAACTATTAGCGTGTTAAATCTATGCTTTTCAATAAAATGACAGGAGTGTTTAAGCTCTGTTGTACAAAGCAGTGCAAACATACTCAGGCTTAACTCATTCAAGCACTCCTCATTAAGCCAAATCTCCAAACAACATCCACAATGAGAGAGAGTTCAGAATGATACACCAGCCCTTATGCATTAATAAACACATAGAAATAAAAAGCTCATACTAACTTGTCAGATATTGTAGGGCTTTAGCTATCAGAAGCACAGGATAAAGTCTTCATTGGTGCAAGGTATAATTTTTCTCTTTGATGACAAAACACAGAATTGACTCAAGGAAATATGAACCACACAAGAAACCAATAACATTCCAATGAGTCAGGATATCATCCACCATTTTCAAGCACAGGAATGACTGATAGATTCTTCAATATTTCCATATGGGGTGAGACCCTGGGATGAGATCCTACCATTGAGGTCCATGGCATCTCTCTTATTCTTCAGTGTGTTCAGACTTCCACTGGTGAGATCAGTGCAAAATAAGGATGGTAGATGTGCCTGAGCACACATGTTGCATACATATTGATGAGTTGAAGGAAAAAAAGCACTGGGCCTGTTCTTATTTCACAAGACTGTCTCGAAGGAAGGAAAGCCAGACTGTCTCCATACCTGTATGTCAGACCAGAAACAAGGAGGAAAAAGCACAAATCCTACCCAAGGTATATTTTTCCTTCAGAATGAGATTGTTTTCTTAAAACAAAATAGCCACAGCCCTGTTATTAAAATCAATAATGAACTAAAGTCAGGTCATAGCTGTTCTTTGGTTTTTAGGATGAACATTTCTGAGGAATAAATCTAGTGGACTTGTAGGTCAGAATAACACAACAGTTTCACTTGTGGTCACCTCCCAGTAAAGCTTATATATGTGCATTTTATTGCTTAAAAATATTACCCTGGCTATCATGGAAACAGTGGGGTGAAGGATAAGAATGCTGCAACCTGCAAGGTGTTTTGCAGTGAAGGGGACATGGGAAGGGGTCCTGCATTGCCACATTCCTGCAGCCACGTAATGGCTGGAGACTGTTGACACCCAGTGACTCCACCCCTCTTGGATCTGAGTTTCTCTGCAATGGCTACAGCAGGCCATGAAGAAAAAAAATTGTTAGGTGTAATGGGCTTGTATTGAAAATTCATACTCCACAATATTTAATATGCCTTTCCCTGGATACTCGTTTGGAAGAAAGAAATAACCTCTAGAGTCTCTCAAACTCAAATTTGAACTTGGTAGTGTGAGAAACTAAATGTATGAAACAGTATTTTTCTTATTTATTTATATTTACACACATATATGAGCAGGCCAGAAAATCTGTCATATATCACTCCATATTCTGCACCTACTTGACTACTCTTTGCTGTGCTAATGAAAAACTAATGGCATTTGACTTTCCTGTTTGCAGGAGGAAAGAGCACTTTTTACAAGACTGAGCAAAATTTTTAAAAAATGCTTTAACTCCTTTTGGAGTGAAAACCATGTGTCCCTGAGGCCGTGGCTTGAGACCTGGTAAGGCATGAGCTATGTATGCATCCTTGAAACTGAAATAATGGGAGGTCTCTAGCTGTTGTGGCATGAACACATTGGCTCTAAGTATCTAAATGAAGCTGACCTTTTATGTGCTAATATTCCATTGCTGCTAATAAAAAAATCCCCCACTTTTTTCAGAGGCAAGAGTAGAAAGAAATATTACCAATACTTTAGTAAGATCTATGTATTCTCACTGCAATGAAATGAGAAAGGTCAAATTTTCTCTCCAATCCCTTTTTTTTTGTATTCTCTAACTTCTCACCCATCTTTGTTGTACTAATGAAGTTAAGATATCCTTCATGATATAACTGTGAGCTAGGGGGATCTAAATTACCTTCATCTGGCATCATTCCAGTATACTATAAATGAAGTAATTGTCCTTGACTATAAAATTTGCATTTTCAAGACTTAATTGCTATCATTACATCTTTTTGTAATTCTATTAATTTAACTGAATGGAGCATTTGGTTTTATAGTAAAAATTTGCATTAAAACATTGTACATCTAAATAGAATTTTAATATTTGTGTCAAAAGCTCAGTACAGTTGTCCCACAGGACCTAAACAATTTCACAAGAGGAGAATAGGAAGTAGTCCCACTTTAGGTCAACAAGCAGGTTTTCCTTTGGTGAATATTAATAGAACTTGCTGTAACAGGCTTCATGTGCTGAAAATCACTCCTACTCAATCTCTACAAAAGTTTTGTTAATCTATGAATTCCAAATCATAATTCTTAACAGGAAATGTATTTGCCCAGAGGCAGAAAAGGTAGGATATATGTTTGTTCTGTCAAGAAAGAAACTTTTAAAATTTTTCTTCATTTCTTCATTCTTTTCTGACAGAAAGAGATACTTTGGTCAAAGACCGTGGACAAATGGCTAAAGCAGTGTAAGGACTCTGAACTGGCTGAATACACTGTAATAGCAATGATGCCCTGTGCACTTGTTTTTACATGGGGCCCAGTGATGAGCTAAGACTACGTTATTAAGTACACAAGATTGGAGACTGGATCCATCTTCTTGCAGTGAATTTATGTAGTACTTGTGGACTGTGACCTTTCATTAGGTCTTTGGAGGTATTTAAGACACTAGAGCCTTTGGGAAAGGCCTTTGGGAAACCCCTGTGGGTTTGGGGTCCTGTTCAGGCAGCACTACAGGCAGTGACTCCAGGCACTACAAGAAACCACTAACATGTGGATGAGCAAACTGTGTTTTATGTTGATCAGAAAAGTCTATGCTAATTTCCATTTTGTGTTAACTAACACCACTGGGTTGTATAACACTATTTATGCAAGCAATCAAGATGGATTTGCTTTACATTGAATGTATCTGTGTGGGGGTGTTTTTTTTGTTGTTGTTTTGGTTTGGGGTTTTGTTTTGTTCTTGTATTTGTTTTTTTAATTTTTTTTAACATATGAGTAATATTTCACAAGAGATAGAGTATGTTAGTGACAGAAATCTCATTATCTGCTCTTAATATATGTTGCATTTACTGTATTTCATAGTCATTGTGTAATTAAGATACACAACTGGCTTGTGAAGCAGAAAAGACAGAAGATGTCTCCATGAAAGAGATTTATGGGATGGTGCCACTAAAGAGAGATTTCTGAAAGTGTATAGGTACCACTTTTTTGTTGATTTTGATACCTAAACACCTCTGAGGGCCCAAAGCTCTTGCAAAGCTGTCTTGTGAGACACTGGTATCAGGCTACCAAACCTGGAAACACAGGGTGAAGCCCCTCTTTGAGATCAGGGCTTTTGGGAGGTGTCACAGTAGGTTTGCCTTCTGCCCTTGTCTCTTGAATGGGAATCACATTTACTCACTTTTTAGATTGTGTGGTGGCTCAGAGTAGGCTGGAAATGCAATGTAAAAGTCATAAGAGCAGGTAATCTGCTGCTTCTGCAGCGATCATTTCTATGGTGGTGTTGGCCTTTATTAGAAAAACTTCAGCATCACAGATGGGGGATAAAGGACTGACAAGAGTTTTAGTTCAGTGCTGAATCTCCCAGACCTACAAATATCAGCTCTGGAGTCTGCTCTGCTGTTCTAGGCGTGTGCACAGGGTATGAAGGCTCACAGGGGATCTGCTGTACACGAGGACTGCATTTTTTCCACTTCAGGGAGGACTCTATGTTTGTTCTTTTTTAACGGGTGAATTTCATTTGATGTGAACATTATGTTAAGGCTGAATTTCTAGGCAGATTATGTGATAGTGCATTAGAAGAAAAAAACAACCCACCCCACCACCAACAAAAAAACCCAAATCCAAAACAAAACATATTCTTTTGAAAAATCCAGGTCTAGCTGTTAGTGTCAATTACTTCAAACACCTACTGACTTTTCTGGCACATCTATCTCATTGAATCTTGGAAGTGATTTTATGTGCTTTAAGCATTTGATCACATAATCAGCTTCTGCACAACAATGCAAAGGATCCTGAGCATTGTCCTGGCAGATAGTCAAGTCAAACCTGACACAGAAACAAACATAAGGGAACAATTGTTGTCAAAACACATTGCATCACTTTGCATGCTAAAGCACTTGCTCTGGTAATCCACCATGCTGACGTGTCCCTCTGCTGATGCCATCTGAGCAGGGACTGTATCCTTAAAGTTGACATGTGCATCACATTACAGCAGTGATTTTGTTATATATCATCGGCATAATGGATATTCAGAAGAGATTCATAATCTTGAAAGGTGGCTTGAATCCACAGATCTCATCCATGATCTGGTGACTCAGAGCATTTTGGAAACTCATTTTATAACATCTCACGCTGGCTTGGGCAAAGTAAACAGTTGCCTAGGGCAGCAGACTTGGGAGAGAGGCAGTCCAGGTCTCCTTTCCTACTTGCTCTCTGCTGATTACAATAGGAATACAATCCTTTCACCTGTATCTCCACTGTCCTTCCCACTCCCCTTTCCAGGTTAATTCTTATGGAAATCTAAAGACATCTTTTTACCTTCTTCCTGTCTCTTTTTCTTATTCACTCTCTCTCTAAAACTCCTACTGGTTTCTCCTAAGTTTTCTCCTCCAGGGAAATTCCACTGCTTCCTATTTGGGCTATTCCAGGACTGCGAGAGGGTTCCTTGTCCTCTTCAAGCCTCCCATGTCTCTCTGAGAACAGCTATTTATTGCTTATTACTTGCCAACTTTGCTGAACAGCCTCAGCTATCCTCAGGTTTATGGTAGAAGGAGTTATGTGAGTAATACAATCCTGTGAAACAGTATACCCCATCATTTGCCTGTTGACAGATGATATTGGGGAAAAATCCAGATAGCTGTAGAAAAATTTGCTGTATTGCTTATGACTCATGAGATTAAAGGAGACAAAAGTAAGACGGTTGTCAGCATGTTACTGAATCCCTGGAAAGGTGTGGCTTGCTCTGTCGGTAATGCCAGTCATGCAACATAAAACTAGATTGTAGAATTCATCACCATGGGATGTTATAGAAGCCAAAAGAAATAATTGTCTTCAAAAGCGAATTAGGAAAATTGTTCCATTAACGACTGTCAAATGCAGTTATCTAGATGCAGCATCAAGCACAGGAAACCCCTAAAACACAGGTTTAGCTGGAAGCTATCTGGCTGTAGCCATTCAAGGATTGTCCACTCCATGGGTGAGAACAGTTCTTATTTAAACTGTGTTGAGACTGATCTTTCAGTCTCTCTCATTAGTACATGCCTCATGGTTAAGGTGAACTGCTCTGGACTTAGTCATCTGAAAGTTAATGTCATTTGAAAGTGAAGTTAGAGGAAGCCTGTTCCAAGTGGCAGCTACTCCTGTCTGTGTTGAAAACACTTAAGGATGAGATAAATTACCTAGATTAAGTGTCCTGTACTTATGACTTGTACTTTTGTCCATTAAGCTTGATGACTTTGTCTGTAAAAATGAACAGAGTCCAGAAAGGAGTTTGTTTTTCCAGGCAAGAAAGCAAGACTTCAAATAGTCTGTGTGGGTGTTGTTTATGCCTGTACTGTGTCCTTCCACATGGATTTATTTTTCCTCTGTCTCAAAGCTTTGGATTGCCTTAACTTGCTCAACTTGGCCAATTCCACCTCCTTCTGGCATATATAGCATGCACTGGTTGCCTCAACCTACACTGAAAGAAGTTCAAAGGTGTGCCACCTTTCTAAAATGATAAAGCAGCAACCTTCCTTTGGGAGTAGGGCAAGTTTCTGAAATCAGTAATTTGACAAGCTGTGGCAATTGGACAAGCTATGACAGAAGTCTCTGGAAGCTTCTTGCACATTAGTGTATACACAACAACCATACATAAGAGAGCAGCAGATCCTTCACTCATTTGACTTGTTATTTTTGCCTAAGGAAGTGGAGCTCACATATGTAGGCATGTATTTGTTAGGGTTTTTTGCTGCACTCATTGCCTCAGATCCCTACTGGCAATGGTTGTTATCGAGACAATCTTGTGAAGGGAAGCAAGGAACTGTGAGTAATTTGCTAAGTGTGAGGCCAGACATGATGGGTTTTGCTTACTGCTCTCAAAGTCTTAATTAGTACAATACTTACACTAAGTGTTGGGATCTCTTCAGGAGTCAAAAAGGTGGTGCTGGTTGTGCCTTGGCAGAGGGTTTAGAAAGGATGGGGGAAAGCTTGCAAGGTAACAAATAATACTCTGACAGATGGCAATGACTGTGTTCTTATTCTTTTAATGCTCTTCAGGTAGATCTCAAGGAGGCTCAGTAAAAGTATGACTGAGGATGCGCCCTGGTGTCACTAGAGTTAATAACAGCTTGATAGTGTCTTTGAGGCACAAGGAGGATTTGGAACCACACATGCGATTGGGGTTCCAGCCAGAGGTTTGCTTGGGGCTCAGGAAGGTTCAGCTGGGGTTCAAGGTTCAAGCAGACAAGGCTACAGGCAACATAAGAGGTACAAGGAAGCATTACCTCTTTTTGACATCCAGAACCTAACTATGCTCACTGTTTCTGGGAAGAATGCTTTTTTTTTTCTATTCAGCTTGAGATTTCAGTGGGATTGGTGTCTCGCATTCTTCTTTCTTAGCCTGTTCTTTATTCAATTAAGTAGAAATCAATCTCTATATTTATTCTTATTTAAGAAATGAGTATTTGTGGATACACATCTCTAAAATAAACCTCTAAACATTTGAAAGTTTCTCTTTCATTAATTGTATGTGCATATATATATGTCTTTTTTATGTTACTTTCTAATCTCTTAAAAAACTTTCTTATAGAAAAGTGATATTGGACTTTAACAGAAACTCAGCAAAGAGCCTCTGCATGTAAAACTGAAACTGCTGGCCTGAAAATACTATCTCTACTAACCAATGGAAGCAAGCTGCAAAAATCCAAGTAGCTGAGCAATGTCTATTTTGCAAAGTAATAACATAGTCAAGTACAACAAGCCCTGTGGTCCTGGTGCCTTCTCTCCCTCTTGGAGTCTGTTAACTGCTGTAGCTGAGATTTAGATCAATTGCACTGCATATTGCTGAGATCATGTGTTTGCTGACAGACAGGCTTGTATCCTACTCATTCTCATCCATCTCAGTCACATTAGCAGCTTCAGAGGTATTAAAGAGTGAGCAAGCCTGACCTTCTCAGCCCCAAATGACCTTGGGGAATATTTTTTTTTGTTTTGTTTCGTTTTGTGTGTGGACAACAGACAGCAGGTGAAGCTATGTAGACATTATTAATAAAGCTATATTGCTCTGCAACAAGGCATTTTGAATGAGAAAGTAGAATTTCTGAGAAGGTGTTTGAAGGTGCACACTTTTCAGTCCTTGATATTGACCTGCAGAGTTAAGCTTCTCATCAGTCAATTTAGTAGTTGTAGAAATGGTTAGACTCAAACAGAATGAATTCATCCATTTTTTATTTTCTCTTTAGATGCTTAATCTGAAACTGTTTTTTAACAAAAATTTTGTATTAAATGTAATTTTCTTAATATTCTTTTCACATATAGTTTTGGTTTAACAGCTAAGGCAGAAAATTGACATGCATTTAATGTTGTTACTTGAGAAAAAAAAGGTGTACTTGGGTTCTGGAAATGTTTGTACATTCATTTTAAGCTGTAGAAACACCAAACAGTTTTCTAAATCCATTTATGACTTAGCCCCATTTCCTGAAGGTTTTCCTCCATGTATGCTGGATACTTTTTCCATCTCTTACAGTGCTCTGTTTATTATTCTTACAGCTTAGAGTTTTCTTCTTCATCAGCTGCCAGTTTGTCAGTTATGATCAAATGTCAAAATGAAA
Source organism: Pycnonotus jocosus (assembly GCA_013400435.1). Classification (NCBI taxonomy): domain Eukaryota; kingdom Metazoa; phylum Chordata; class Aves; order Passeriformes; family Pycnonotidae; genus Pycnonotus; species Pycnonotus jocosus. Next base: position 347,665 of record VWYP01027883.1, on the reverse strand, counting down.
GCAAGCATAAGCATCAATTACCAAAAATTACATAGTCAGTTTACATATTCATTAGAAGAAAGGATTTTTCTCTCAATGCGCACTGGATGTGAACTGTAACTGGGCACGTGAGTTGTCTACATACTCATTTTCACATCTGAAATCCAACAGCTAAATTGGGTAATCCAGCATTCACCTGCCAGGCATGGAGTTCTCGCAGTATATGAGCAATACCTTTAAATCTTTCAATACTGGAGGTTATTCAAAGTATGTCAAGTACCATCTTTTCTGCAAGAACAATTTTTAGTCTCATCTCCATAGCAAGACTGTAATCTCATGTTACACAATCTTCTACTTTAATTTCTTCTGCATTTTCTTCTTTCTCTCTCCCTCACTTTATTTTTTCCTGAACAAAATGATGGATATTCTACAAAATTTAAGTTAAAGAAAAATAGAAACAGGACCATCACACTGTAATTACTTTTAATTTTGCCACCATGAAACAAAATCTTTTCTTTATTCTGGGAAAAAACAATTAAACTTTTGATACTTTGGAATTTCCTTTTCACTTAACAGTTAGGGAAAATTATTTTTTGCAATTCATAACTTTTTTCAATGTATATTCTGATTTTCATTTTTAGTATGAAAATGAATTAAAGACAAGCATATACTCTCCATTAGAAACAGAAAAAGTTAGCGGGGTAAACTGGCAGTTCTCAAGGTCACTACTAAGTCACTATTAAAATTTATCCTCCCACTAATTTTTGGGGTATACACTACAGAGGTCCTTGTTGCAAAGCATCCTTAACCCACTCTGGAAACGTGAGGTTTCCTTTGTGTTGAAATGTGCGGGAATTTTGGAGAACTATATTTAAAGTGTTTCCTCTTCAGTCTGTTTGGTCCATTTGAAAGCTAGTTGGGTCTGCCTAGTACTAATTAGTCTGCAAAGATGGGAGAAGAATCAAGCAAAATCCCAGATTTGTGTACCCATGGGTTGTCCATTCCCGTCTTGGCCTCTGTGACAACCTTCAGATGCTCGTTGTGCAAGATGAAGTAGATCCCTAAGTTCATAACAAGACTTTGGAAAGTCCTCTGTGGCTGCTTCAGCATAAAATCACAACTCTGAGGATCTGAGGGCAGGAATGTGGGCTTAGACTGGTTTGGGCAATGATGTTGTTATGCTTTCACTTGGTGAGCCGTGATTGAAATCATAAACTAATGCTTTCCACATAGATGACAGAGAGAACAGCTGCTGCCTTGAGGAAAAATCAAAACATTTCACTTCTAAAATATCTTTATAAAGCTGTATAAATGTATTTTTCATTTTGTGTGCCTGGGAATAGCTAAGCCCAAGCATAGTTAGGAGTAGACTTGCTGAAATATTGCAGTGAGAATTGTTATCAAGCCCTTCCTAGTGTTTGGGTCACTTTGGCACCTGCAGTCTTAAGACTTTGAAGCTTGCAAACACAACTCAAACTCAGTCTGAATGCAGTGTGAGCATACTGCTTTAGAGGTTTGCACCTCTGACATGCAGGTCTGTTGAGATTGGCAGCAAGCCTGCTAATTTTTACCAGTTGTGGCAGATTGTTCTGATGTCTTTTATCCTTTATATAAAGATGTTCTGCTCAAATGCCTGTATTTTCATGTTTAAAGCCATTGAACCTTTCCTAACTGGTAAAATCATGTATTTACTCTACTTTTCTTAAACGTTTCCAGAACACACAATTGGGCTGCAGCTCTGTACATGTTCCTAATTTCCTTCTGTCTGAAAGCCACGGAGATGTCCTGCAATGCTTTTCCCTGCCCCTGAAATATCTAGAGCACTTCTTGATGTTGTTGGTGGGCTCCATTTCCCATTTCTCTGTTTGTAGAAGGAGTGGAGAAACTCCTGACTGTGGATGGGCGTGAGAGCAGAATGATGGCAATTCCTGGCTGGCCACTGGTCCCTTGGGATATTGTTACCATCAGGTGCAAAGCAGTCTGTAATAACTCCTGCCTGTTTTAGGAGTGAAGGCACAAGAAAGGGAGCACATGTCTTTCTTCTGTGACTTACTGCCCTCTAAAAGGATTTTAAAGAATCTTTGGGGAAAAAAATTTAGGCCTCAGATGCACACATGTGGATTTCACTGAGTTCATAGAAGGTCATGCGAGTGTGTACATTAACAGACAAAATACAGTTTTTGATCTTTAGGAGCAATTAATATAAAATATGTAATTACACTACTGTGTGATAGGATATTTTGTAATACTTCTTTGTTAAAAATACTCCCCAAACTGAAATACAAAGCAACGTAACTTCCTGGGCCTTGGTCTTTTAATGATCTATCTTCACCAATGCTTACATTTGAATCTGTTTGTAAATATGTTTGCCTCTTATGTTTTGAAATTCAGTAAAATATTTGTGTTTGCTGCCCAAGCACCACCCTGTCCTCATATGTCTGTCCATGCTTGAGAATGGCATCATATTTGGAAGAAAGAGGAGAAATATTTTTCCTGGCTGTCTGCAGGAACTCCCTTGTGACCAGGCCTTTTCTGCTGTTACACAAACCCAACTGTGATGGCTCAGCACTCATTCCATAAGCCTGCAAGCACAGACTTTCAGCATGGGCTTACATTTCTGAGCCTGCAGGTTGCCCAGCACCTCTTGTAGCTATTACCTGAAAGAGTGTGATGGATTATAAGCCTCTGCTGACATAGACCTCTCAGGGGCATGTAAGACTGACAGCTTGAAGGTGATTCCCCAGGGTCTATTGACACCTTGAAACTGCTGTAGTTGCATCAACCTGTGAGTGGGTGGTAATGAAAGGCAATGAACCTCAACCAGAGGCATCTTGGCTTTCATTTCACCTACCTGAAATTCTCAGTGTTTTGGTCTGACTCAAAAGTTCACTGTGAAATATGAAGCAGCTTCTGCCTGGAAAGGTTCCCACAAACAGAAAAACAAATCCAGGGGTGAGCAAGTGGTCTGTCTGAGACAGGTTCTTAGGAGAAACAGCAAACTCTCCTCTTCTATTTCTTCATCAGGGTAATAGCATAATGTGGTTTTTGAAGAAGAAACTCACATAAGGCCTTTTCAGGTCTCTATTGGTCTGTCAAATTGCAAATAAAAGGGAGATAAACTGTAGGACCCACTTCATCAAGGTAACAGTCTTGGGTGAATAGGATTGTTGTGTCATCTCAGAACAAGCATTTACTTGTTTCCATTGAAATGAGGTGTGGTCTCGTTCCCTGTTCCCTAGTCTGTTGGTTACACAAGAGACCTTTCTCCTGAAAGATTTCCTTAAGTTTTCCCAGTTGTAAGACTGGATTTGTCCATCCTTTTGTACTGAAGCATCACTATTTTTCAGCTGAAGTATTTAGTATGTATTCACCTTCAGGTAGAAACTGAGGTTAAGACCTTTCCATCTGGTCTTTTAGCTGAGATTTTATGAAGTTGTGAACAATAGAGGCAAAGGTAGAAACATTCATGCAGCCCTAACCACAAAAAGAACTTGTATTTTAGCAATAACAAATATGGGGTTTTTACAGGATTTCTATTTTGCCGATTCTCAAAGTACAATGGATTGATTTTTTCTTTTTTTTTTTTTTTTTTTTTTTTTTTGCTATTAAGCTTCACAGATTACAGCTGAAGTCGTAACATTCCATGAAAAGCCATCTCTCTCAATGAGTTTTGATTGGAGTTTTATTATTTAGTTAATTGTATCAACTAAACAATAGTTTAGTTGATACATGCTGTATATTGTTCATATTGTATAACTGATAAATGCTGTATATTCCATTTGGATCCACACTAAAAAAGTAAAAAATTATTATTGTTTGTTGACAGTAATTTGGTCTGCAAAATTACTTTTTTGCCCCCGTGCCTATCTCTTTAAATAGTACTGACTGTACAATTTTGAAAAAATTAAAGCAGCAGAGAAATAACAAACAAGCAAACAAAAAACAGGACACACAAACACACAAAACTGCAAAAAACACCCTGGAAACAAAAACTCTGTTTTTTCATTCCTTGTTAGGCTATTAGAAAATGCTTATTTGCAGCAAATTGATACAAAGTGAGGAACAGAATGCTATAGCTTATAGAAAAGTATTGACATAACTGGAGATCAGGGACATTACCTAGCACCCATCCCCTCTCCTCTTTGTAGTGGGAGATATGCCTGCAGTGCTTTGGAGATGAGAGAAGATGAAACCAAAAGACTGTCTACATCATGCTGTATTACAGTGAACTTTTCAATGTGTTAATACAGTAAAATCCCCGTTATCTGAATTCCATATTCTTCAATTACCGTAGCTTGTGATTCAGATAAATGAGAATCACCAAGATAAAACTTGCACTGTATATTAACTCACTGGATATTAATCTCTTTCTAGTATTATTTATACAATCTGCAGCATGATTTGGAACTAAACACAGCATCTTTAATTTATTTTACAAATTCAGTGCAAATTATCTCTTGCACCAAAAATTGCATTTATACCTCAAGGTATAAGTCTAAATTAATGTTAACCAGGCTTTGTGAGTTCAAGTTTGTAAGCATATCCTAGCAGATTCATCAGAAAGGCTAGTCAGTACAGAGGAAAAATAAGAAATTATTATCTGTTTTGCAGAACACGTAGAAGTGAAGATAGAATCTACTTTCATTCTTTTCCAGCTGCTGGAAGATTTTAGATAGTATTTTGGATAGCATCCTTCTTCTATTTATATTAGAGAATGGAGTAGAGAAAGTCTTGGGGCAACCAAAGCCCTATGGTAAGTTGATTGAAGTAGATGCAGGTAGATGATTTGTGAATTTTGTTCCTGGTGTTACAACAAGAGACGATGCTGAAGGCAGCTTTTCTGAACATCAGAAGTGCAGATAAAGTTTATTGTTTTGTGGAATGGTTCAGTTGGATATAGTGATGCTCTTTTAAGACTAGGCCAGCCTCATTAAACATGGATATACATTAACCACTCCAATCTACAGCTTATGCCTGTCTTCATGCTTAGCATTTGCTTGGTGCTGAATGCTTATCTCTTTTTAGGTGTAGCTTGTTCATGCAGCTGAAGTTTATCTAAGCTAGTTTTTTCTGAAGGAAAGCACACACACTTGGAGTCCAGAATGCCTCACCTTATTTTGGTGCTGTGTTACTTCCTTGCTGACTGTCAGGGATGAGAAGGGCCATAGGTATTGCCCCCTATAGAATGGTTGAATCAGGTATGTTTGGTTTGGAGGTGGGAAAAAATTGCCATCCAATCCTGCTATTCATTTTGATACTCAGGGATGACATAAAGGCTGCACGCCGGGGAGGAATGCCCACTGAGGAGGAAGAAAGCAGCCCTGCTCTCCTCTGTGATTGGGACTGACTGTGTTGTTGCTGGGTGGAACAGCGTAATGCTGTTGCTGCTCCTGCTCCAGCACTGTGATGTTTCTGTTCCAGATTGTGCTGACTCACATTCAAGAAAATATGATACACAGATACAATGCACTGTAACTCTTTTCCTTCCCCCCAGTACCCCCGGTAAGTGTTTGGTTTCTTTTTCCTCTCTTTGGCTAGTGTGCTGCTGATATAGCTTTACTGTTAGAATTAATAGCGAGGGGAAAGGCAACCTTGTAAACAAACTGGTAGCAGACAGATTAATCTTGGAGAGGGCATTTAAATGCAACCTGCTGTTTGTGGTACCTCCACCTCCCTTTAAAGCTGATCAATCCCGATAACTCACCCATCTCTACAAACTACACTTGTTAGAGCTGTGTTTTAAATGAGGGAAGTGCTTACAATGCCCATTTACAACTGTATTCTGTTTAATTAGTCAGCACAGCCAGTGCTGCAGGGATAGATTGCTTGCCTTTAAAGATTTGAGAATGTTAATAGTACAGTATATCATTTTAATTATTATTGGATTAATGTTGTGTCTCGAAGAACATCTAATGCAAATCACAAGAAATGGCCTGAAGTGACCCAAGGGTTGTGCTTTATTAGAAAAGTAATAGGTCCATTGCTTAAATATAAAAAGAGGTTCTTTCTTCAAATGTCACTCTGCACTGGGCTTCTCTGTGTGTGTATGTGGAAATGAAATCCTTTTACTCCCACTTTGTCCACAGAAAGTTTCTGTAGCTCATGCATTAAATGGCTGAGACAGCAGCTGTAATATCAAGAGATGAAGAGGAGATCCAAAACAGCAGCGATGATGAAGACCGATTTCCAACTCACGATGCTGTATCAGCATCCCCTGGTTGCTCTGCCAGCCTTTCTCTAGACACATTTAATGAAGACAAGGGAAGCTCAGCAGTGCCAGAAAGACTGTCTGTCCTCTCCAGAAGGGCAGTGGCCCAGCTAAAAGCCCTGACTGGCCCAGAGATGGTTAGTGGTGGCCAGGCACAGAGGACAGCCCCTGGGCTGGCTGAGCATCCTCTGGCAGCTGTGGATGCACTGTTAGGTTCCTCCTCGTGCCCTGCAGCAGTTGATAACCTGCTGCCTGTGGACCTTGCCTCCCTGCATGCCAAAAGCCCCTGCTGCCATGGCAGGTTGAGTTCCGAGGTGCTGCAGGCGCCGAGGCTGCCCGGTGAGCCCAGCGAGGCTTCACGGGCTGGGACTGACACACAGCGGGCAGGGAGCGACATCAAGGGCGGTGTGGCCTCTTGCAGCTTGGGCCGTGTGATCTGGATGAAGACCACAACAATAATGGAGACCTTAGAAAATAAGAAAAAGGAGGAAAAGGAGAAGTATCGGCTCCAGGTAGCTATGTACCGACGGCTCCTGCTGCTGCGCTCCATCAGGAGTTTGCACAGGCAGCTGGAGCAGCAGCAGGCCAGGCTGCAGGAATGTTATGGCACGGTGATAAATACAAAGAAAGAAATGTTGAAACACATTTGCTCAACCTCGCCCTCACCTTCGCCGTAGTCATGTTGCTGCCTGCAGAACTGAGCTTTGCCATGCCACCAGCAAGCTTGCATGCCATAGGGGTGGTGTCCTCGTGTGCGCCAAGTGGAGAGGAAACAGCAGCAGCAGCAGATAAGGAAGAGAGGAAAGAAGGTACAGTGCTGGACCCCAAATTTATCTGAAGATAAAAAGAGCAAGGGCGAACCTGTGCAAGAAGCTGACTCCAGGTGCCCATTCAAAGACTCAAGATGAAAAAGAATTTTTTTTGGCAGACAGGTTTGTAAAAAGAAAAAATCACCACAAACTGGGAATCTAGTCTGTCACCTGATCTGCAAAGGTGGCTGGATGCAAAGTTGACACCTGCTGAACGTGTGATATGGCCCATCTCCTTTCTACTTTCAGAGCCAACAAAATTTGAACAGAATTAGTGTTTATTTGTCTGCAAGAATACCTGAATTTAAAAAGCAAGGATATTTGAAACACCTAGGCTTAGGCTTGATCATATTTAGCTAGCTGCCTGTTTTTCACAAAACTGCTAAGGACACTGTATGTTTGCAACCTCTACCTCCCTTTAAAATTTATTCAGATTAATCAGAAATTGTTGTGGGAAGGTAGGACAGCCAAACACACACAGGGAAAGAGTGCAAATGCCTAAGCCTGATTTCCTCAGGAAAGTAAGCTAAAAACAAAAGCCTTGTAGTCTGATGTTGCACTGGAAACCCAGGCTGGCAGTGCCAGGGGAATGTTCAAGGTCTGCACAATTATTAATCCACTGCTAATTCCCAGTGGCACTAGCATCTGCAAATCAAGCATATTTTGTGCCTTACTGCTGTCATTTGATGGAAGTTGGTGACAATTAGCACTTTTTATCCAGGTGTATTAGACATGTGGAAAACCCTGGAGCGCTGTTTCTCCAATTGCAAGGTTAGGATGCCTCCAGGGAATTTGATGTCAGTATGCAACAAACACGCAGGGAAAATGAAAACAAAAAGATGCAACTTTTTTGTATGCATTTAAAAGGCAATGTGAGTCACTAGTTTTGAACAGCAAATTGAATAGTCGAATATCCTGTTTTAGGTTTGGAAGAGAAATATGATTCAAGAAGAAAAGACACAGAAAAGTTTCCTATTCTAGGATTTCAAGGGATATGTAAAAATCACATTTTTTCACATATTTATTTCTGATCATGCCAGCTTTCCTTTCCCCCTGTTGTTTTTGGTTTGTTGTTTTGGGGTTTTTTAAATATATATATAATTCATTAACTAGATGAACAGTCAAACAGGTATTGGTGTGGGATTTTTTCTGCATAAAAAGTCAGATCTATTTTTAATCATCCTATTTTCATGAGAATATTTTGCTATCTACAGGAAAAATTTTTATTCTCACTTTTTTTTGTGCATATACAGAGTGTATGTATGTTGGTGTATGCATGCACACACATCTCCCTGTATTCAAGAGGTTATGAAAGGCTGGTGCTTCTTTTTCTGTAGCAGAAACAGGAATAATCTCTCAAAATAATCTTTGCTGTCTACGAGGCGTTTGGTTGATTAGATTCACATGCACACATCTGTGAGCAAGGTATTGAAGTAATTCAACAAACGAAGTGCAGCACAACATTGTCATTATTCCGTCTTTGTATTTCTGCGCACCTAAAATTATGGAAGCCCCCTGGGTATGCACAACCTTAGATAGGTTCATTCATTTCCTTGGGCTCTTGTGTAGCCTCTCATGCAGCAGGAACCAGTAACTTTGAATGCAGAATTACCATAGAAACATCCTTGGCATCAAGGAGATATTTGAAGGAGCATCCTCTGCTGCCTCATTTGGGGAATTCAGGTTGCCAGAGGCCTTTAGTGGGCTACAGAAGAGAGCTGGTGGTCACATGTGACTGGGAAACATTACTCCTGAGCTCTGATCCCATCTAGCTCTCTGCTCAGCCCTGGGAAAGCTGTTCTGTCTCAGCAATATGGGTTTCCTAAAGAATGCTTAAATATTAACTTGCCTCAAAGGTAACCTGCATTTCTTCAGGTACCTCTCAAGAAGGATTCAAGCAGTTGATCATGGCCTACAGGGCTGTATAAAGATTTTTAAATTCCCACCCCCCGGCCCTCCCCCGTACTTTTTGAACTAGAAAAGCCTTTTTGTCATTGGTTAAGAGTAAGTGTTATGTGAACCAAGCACAAGCAAGCC
>VWYP01027883.1:226132-333632 GCA_013400435.1 Pycnonotus jocosus | reverse complement strand
GCTGTAAGGGGATCAAACCATGAAGGTAGTCCCATTGACAGAAGCCCATAAATCTGTACCCATGCTTTGGGGAGACCAAGAGATAGTTCAAAAGGGATCTGGAAGGTGAGTCTAACTGTTATTTTGTTTTATAATGGCTCACCAGCATAAAATTAAGGATATCTTTTACCCTGTGGCATTAGATCTAAAAATTATCTCAGGTGTCACTTGTCATATATGAAGTACCATGGAATATGAACGCATCATTCTCTCCAGAAGACTTGGATGTGTTTTATAATTCTTGCTTGTTGTGAAGAAATTCAACACTGTGTCAGATAACAAGTTATTTATAATTTGATGATTGTCTTCATCATTATATATCTCTGATGTTACTTATACAGATATGATAGGTGGTGTACAAAAAATTAGAAGAAAGCCTATTGAAAACACTGATTTGTATCATAATCATAAGTAATTTTCTCTGATGAAACAAATTGAGACTAAAAATTTACAATGCAGAATATATAGCTGCCCTGGCCTCTCAACCCTTTCAGCAACACAGAAGTTAGGACTTGAAAGAGCTTAGTTCCTTTTCTACCTTTACCTTCTGGGTTTTGAACTTAAGTCACCCATTTGCTCAGAGATGTCAGAATTGCTTTAATATTTTAAATTGGAGTAGTGGAATGGATCTCCTCAGTCTTTCCTATTTGTGCTGCTTCTCACCATGTAAAAAAAGTTGAATGATCTTTAAGGTTCCTTGGAACTGAAACCATTCTATGATTCTGTGCCCCTCACTTTGCTCTCGATGTCTGACAAAGAAATATTTAATTTCAGGTCACTTGGAAGAAAGGCTTCTTTTGACACAAAATCATTTGTTGCTGCTCCTTTGTTCCTTCTGTTGAATGGGAAAAAAACCCCAACAAAACACCTTCAGTTTTCTTGCAATATTTTTTTTTTCCATTTGTAGCTGTCTCTGAAGCACTGGGGATATGCTATTTCCATTTGAGGCAGGGATATTTTTTCTTGTGCGCAGACCAACACTTCCCATCTTATTCTTAAGGAAAGCATTCCTCAAAAATAAGGAGGTATTTATGTATTGCCCATCTTCTCTATTGCTTGAAAAATGCATGATTCATGGCCACTGGTTGTTCTTCTCATAGTGGGGAAGGTTTATTGGCCATAATCCTGGAAGTCTGGAAGTGTCAAATGATCACTGATTGTATTGGAAAAGGATGGTTCAGTGACAGCAGGCAGCCCCTGGGCAGAAAGAGGTGTCCCTTGTCCCTGAGCAATAACCTGTATGGATGATTGAGACTTGTTGATAGAGCTCCATGGAAGTCTTACCTAGTAGTCAGGGCTTAGCAGTGTCTGGCTAGTGAAGGATCCCTCAGTACAGGATGCTTGAACTTGATTTGTTGCTCTCATCAAGGAGGGCATAAAGGTAGGCAGGAACTGAACATGCCTTGAGGCCCAGGCAGATGCAGTTTTACCACAGCCTCTGTCTTATGGGAGAGAGAGAAAGGAAGAAAAGGCTGCTAGAATTTACAAAATATAGTTATTGACTAATTTCTTCATCAGCAAGAGCAGCAAGAAATCAGCGAGGTCTCTCCTGAGAGATCAGTGGTGTCACCTCACATTTCCTCAGGGTGCCAAATGGTATAAAACACTCACTTTGAAAGTACTGCACCGTGATAAGCTTCAGCTCCCAGGGGATGCATTGTGTGTACATTTTGTTATATGTAATGACACACTGAAAGGGCAGTGAAGCTGTTAAGGGAACGCTGCATGTCTAAAAAGAACTTATTTTTCTTTCAACCAATAAAAGAAAGAAAGAGTCTTTCAGAAAAGCAGTTTAAATAATATCATTTAAATGCAAGAAGTGATAAAATACTAGTGAGAATTCACCTGTCAGATGAAGAAATTTAAACATGAGGTCTTCTGTGTAATATACAGGTTTCAAATTGGACCATTTTCCTAGTAAAGCAAGAGACCTTGGCAAAAACTTTTTAAAATAGTTGATATATATATAAAATTTTAGGTTGACACAACCAGCATAATGGCAATAATTATTTAAAACAGTAGATTTAAAGAACAAAGAACAAATTGCAGTAATTTCAAGCAGTCATTCTAGACAATGCATGAGAAGTTGTGAGTTTCAACAAGACCGAAGTTGGATGTGATGCTCTGGGAGTTTCTCAGCAAAGGTGATTTTGTAGAAAAACTGTTCAGTGCATATAAAAAAATACCCCTAGAGGAGACTACAATGCTAACAACAATATTGTGAAATGAAGCTAAAAAAGACTCATGTTCCCTTCAACATAATTCCATGTGGACACATTAAAAAATTCTGTATGGCCTCAGTGTGCCAGGCCCATTTTCCAGCAGAAATACTTTTGCCTACAAAATATATGGAAATGTATGTGAATGTTTTCATGTATTTCCTAGGCAAAAGTAGTCACCCTCCTTAAACCTGACATAGAATGAAATCTGACTCTATGAAATCTCAGTCAGCAAAGTGACAGAGCAATTGGGCAAATGCATTTCTGATGAACTTTAAATGTGGAATTATAATTGGACAAATAATTCATTTGATATTACTCAGAAATAAACAAGGACTCGTAAAAAATAGAAAAGTGAATTGGATGGAATTGGGCAGTTGTATCTACTATTACTTCAGTACTAGACATCAATCACTGTCAGTTAATTATCATTAAGATTGCATAAAAAAGGCCCCTGTGGGAGTTGGATAGGCTGTGAGTTTCATTCTTTTATTAAAAACAAGATAAACAATATAAGCATTGTTTTATTTTTTGGTTTTATTTATTTTGTTTTTATTCATTTGGATCTTTTTGTATTCAAAGAAATTATGTGAAGAGGTGCATCTTGAATAATTGTTCTGAGAGTTACTAAATGGATTGCAGAGGCGAGGAAATAGAACAAGGGATTCAAAATTAAAGATATTATTTGTCAGGAAAAGTTTAAAGATTTTTAATTTTTTTTTCCTTCCAAAATCCAATTAAATTGTCATTCTAAGTAGAAAAACTTGCTAGATTTTTTTAAAAATGCTATCTTTTGAATTAAGTGTACAGTTTTTAAGTCCCCAGGGTTTATACACCCAGTTTATAAACCTTCTTTTTAAAAAAAGAAAAGTTATGTGACTCCAAAAATTGATTCTTTAGTAGAACACAAACCAGTGTGAAACCTCACAGAAATTTTTGGAGCTTATGAGCTGATCTGTGTAGCTCATGAGCACTTAGCTAAGGACAGAAACAGGAATGCAGCTGTGGGTCGGAGCAGCAACTGTTCTTTCCAGGGTGCATCCCTGCACTGCTGGGTACTGTTCACACTCTCAAAAGTGTCAAGGTTTATTGACAGTGCTCACCAGCATCACAAACAGCAGCTGGTACCTGAGCTCTCTGAAATTCCTGCCTGGGATGTAAATTTGGTTCTGTCAGCTGGTGCTTGCTCAGCCTGAGAATCACGAGGCTCTCCTAGCCAAGCACTCTCTCTGCAGAAGGAGGCTATAGAGATGAAACTAAGATAAACTATGATTTCATTTATATAAATTTATATAACTGTAGTTTGGGGGTAATGTATTATAACTATATCTTACTATATAACATTAAAATTATAAATTATGTATTTGTTTATAAAGGTCTTATAAATTTCTATAGCTGTATAAATCTATACAAATTTATATAAATTTATATAACTAAACTAACATGCATTTTTTTACATCTTGAGTAATTGCTTATCATGGTAAAATATTTGTGTTATAGGAAGAATCTTTTGTTTTGTTTGTTTGTTTGTTTGTTTGTATTTCAGTTTATTTTTTTAAGTGAGGCTTCTTTGTTAACTTTTTTTCCTGTAAATGACAGGAGGGCCTTATGAACAAGAAGAATTTAAAGTTTGAAGCCTTCAGGACTTAAGGCCTCTCTGTTCAGCAAAAGAATAATTTTAAAACCCCAAACCTTTGCACTTGGAATTAACCAGGTTTTGGTCAATTACTCAAACAAACCTCAGAGCTGGAGATGTAAATGCAAGTGTTCCCACACAGATGTCAAAGAGGAAAAAGGCCTGTAAATGACACAACTTGAAACCAGAATGAAGTCTTTAACACTGCTGAGCAATGGTTTCTAATGAGGACAGATGACTGACTTTAACTAGAGCAGAGCTGTCCCATTTAGGGGTCTTCAGGCTGAATGCAGCCCATCAGGACAACTCATCTGCTCCTTGTCGACCTCCTCCTCCTCCTGGGAAAGCCTCTTTTCCCATACCCAAACTACAGGTAGCACTCAGAGAGTGATGGTCAGCCAGATGGACACAAGATAGAGACCTGTGTTTGGATCAGGTCACATCAGACTCACATTGTCTATGCATCCTATGTTATTTTATTGGGTATATTCTGATGTGTCAGGAAAGGTTATACTTTGGATAAAAGCTTTTCATGTAAGTTTGTTTCTATTCTCCTATCTTGGCTGCATCATGAGTTTCATACTTCTTATTTAGCTGTTGGAGAGGGAAGATAGTCCTGTGCAAATTTTATTTTGCAAGGTTGGGTCAATGTTAGCACGTCTGTAAACTAGTAGAAAGCAGAAATAGTCCATAGCAGAAAGGGACAGTGCATCTTGAAAGAAAACTAAGATGGAAACCCTAACCTCTTCTAATTTACATATGGTGACATTTTGCAGAAATATTGTAACATTAGCAGTGGCATAATGAAATTCTGCCTATCAGCCGTGGAAGGAATAATGTTACTGTAAAGGTAACCTGTCCACAGTTTGTTATCAAGAAAATATTCATGGCAAGAAACATACATTTACCAATGAGTGTTAAGAATAGTAGTTTTCCCTTATAGTTTTTCCTCATGGGCTATCCATCTTCCCCTCCAGATTTACTGCATGATCACTCCCTTTACATGCTAATTATGTGCTGCTCTGGTGAATTTGTTAGTAGTGACACTTTGGGCACCCAGTGGGACTGCAACTCATTATGTGGCAATGTCCAGATATATCAGATATTATTAGCTGTCATTAATCTGGTGTGGAAGCATTGAGTGCACAGCCAGGAGAGAGACCAGGAAATAGAGTAAAAATGAAGTCTGCAGCCACCCCGGCCCCCAGAAGGTCAGAGGGCAAATCAGCAGGGGAGAAGAATACACCTTAAAATGGCCAGTGCTTAGCAGCAGATTTTTAACCCATTAGAATCCAGCATTCCTTAGAAGAGGAAAAGCAAAATGAAACCATACTGTTTATATTGTCTATCTGACTATGCCTTACTGGAGGTAACAGGAATACAGCATCTCAAGCTATCATTTTTATAAACTGTTTTGTAAGCTGAATCGAAGCAATGAAAGTGTGCGAATATGAAGTGTGAGCAACGCGCAGTGTCCATCTGAACGTGGATAGCACTCAGGCATAAAGCTTTGAAAGCACAGGTAACCTGGAATAGGATTAGTCCTGCCCCTCCATTTGAAGGTCCTGTTTTATAGAACAGGACCAGGCAATAGAGGAAATCCTGCAGAAATGAAGAAGGCTGTCCATCCAGCCCTGTAATTGGCCTGTGTAAGGGGTTTGCCTCTAGACTGTGAATTCAGTGCTCATCAGCCTCTGCTACACAGCTTAAAAACACAAATCACAATGGGTTGCATTTTTGCTATTGATTCTGAAAACTAGTCACTTGTAAGAGTCATGCATATCTGTGTTTGTGCAGAATTTGTTACATCTGTTTGGAGTGCAGAAATAAAAGCTGAAGAAATGTTCCTCCTAGAAAAAACCACAGTCTTTCCAATCTCCAAGATGACTTGCAGAGTATTGTCTAGGGTTGTTAAAAGAAGCATTTTCTTTCTTTACATCAGCTACTAAGGCTGGAAGAAACCAATCAGGCTTGAAGTCAAGCAGAGTCTTCTCTTCTGAAATGAAACAAAAAACAGCAAAGTAGAGGTTAGAAATATTTGAGTTTAGTGGTGATGTATTATCTAGACAATTTTCAGAGCAGGGGAAAGGTAATAGGTTGGTTAGTCTGTGTGCATTGTAACTTACAGGTGCCTTTTGCTACTGTCAAAGGGCAACCTGAAAACACAGAGACCTTTGAAGGATGAGATAGGGAGATTTAGGACAGGAAAAACCGCATTGTATCAAGGAAAATAAAAATAAATTTTTATTTCCAAGGTTGCAGGGACCTATGCTCCCTTATTTAGAAGTTGCAGTGCTGTAGTTAGAAGGTTTACACAAAGACTAGAGGAAAGAAATAACCCTAAAATTCTTCAATAAATGATAAATACTTGTTTGGGAAGCTGGAGTGAAGTTTTTCATCCAGTTGTTTGGATATTTTCCAGTGAGCCATCCATCTGAGTTTCCTGAAGGAATTTGGGAAATACTGGTTTTATTCCCATGTAAGGGGTCTAATCTAATGCTTCACAATTTTTCACATACTGTGACCTTTCTGTGCTCTTATCCTATCTTAATGAGGGTAATAACAGGAAGAATAAAAAAGGCCTGATGTTTTATTTATAGAACTGTCTTCAATTAGACAGACTCTGATAAACCCATGCAAAAACAACCACCATGGGCTAAGTTTAAGGCTGTCTTGAATTCTGCATAATCCCATGAAATAGAAAGCAATGTTAGTATTTGGTGAAATTGCTCCCATTAAGACTTCCTAAACTAACAGCCATTAATGAACTCAGGTTCTAGGAAAGATTTAAAAGTGATTTTGGTATAAATGTGGGGTTTGCAGAAATACCCTGAAATGTTAGTGTTAGCAATGGGGCAGGTGGTGAGTACCCAGGGAAATAATGAAGAAGTTTTATCATTGATTTTGAACCTTTGCAATCTTGGTTTTCAGAAGGATTGGCTTACATTTATGTGAGAAGAATGAAATATGTAAGTAGAGTTACAGTCCAATGGTGTTAATGTGGACAAAAAAAGAGAATTATTTAAACGGAGTGCTGTATGAACATATTCAATAAGTCATTCATAGTTTCTTTTTTAGTCTTTTTCTAGTGTTTATGAAATTTTGTACATATGGCATGGCTTGCCCTTTTTCAGAGAAGTGGAATAAAAATTCATTCCAGTTTTCTTTTCCTTTGAGTTCTTCGAATAACTGAATATGAGGTGAATACTGTTTTAGTGGTAGGTTAATGAGTTGCAAGTCAGGCTTACAGTGGAAAAACTGCAGTCAGCCTCCATGGTTCTGTCTGCCAAATTTGCACTGATGAAGCTATTATGGCAGGCTCACCTTTTTTTTTTTTTTTTTTTTCTTTTCTTTTCATGGAGGAACATTTCTGTGATTTTCCCATCAAGATTATGCTGTCTTTTCAGTGCCTGTGTTGCTCCTTAGGATCCTGCAGGCACTTATTTTCACATTTAACATGACACGCATGAGTAACCCTCTCTCAGCTGGTGAAACTAGTCAGGTGTAAAACTCTGATGAATGTACTCTTAAGGGCTGGGGCCAGAGCAAATTCCACAGAACTCAAAAGTGTTTTAGATTTTACAGCTCTCTGTATCACTTTATGTTCCATTGTTTGTAATAAGATGAATTGTTAGGTCTTACCCAGAGAAACCTGTATCAGCAATGCTCACAGATATCTGCACAGCTGTCTTTGATATTCATTGTACTGAAAATGAATAACTAATAACTTAGTTATTAAGTTCAGTCTTTAAAAAGGTGATCAATACTTTTTTAGACACATACACAGAATTGCTTTCAAAGTAAAATCCTAGGGATATGTTTAAAATTACTGTAAGCTGTAACATAATGGCAGGAGAAAGCCATCATCTTGAATTTGGATTGGGGAGAATGCTGGTATGCTCTTTGTAAGTGGCTCAGACCCCTAGCAGCAGTTTTACTTTCCTGGACAAGAGTGAACACTTTCAGGAATATCCTACTGCACTTGATTTTTTTTTTTTCATTATCTGCTTTGTAAAAGCTAATAATAGAGATTTATAGTGTTTAAAGTGTGCACAATTAGTTGAAATTAAGACTATATTCATCTTCCTGAAAGTTAAAATCAGTATAATCTCTGAACGAATATATTTTATTTGCCCAGGAACTGCTTTGGCCTGTGAGCAATTAGATCGGTGGCAAATACTCTCAGAAGCTGTGGGAGAGCCCTTCCTCCTGAATTTTAGGATCATGACACGAGTATGCAACTCCTCTGCAAATGTCTGCAAGTGGCAGGGCTCTGTCACAATTCTGCTTTTCTTACCTCATGCAGCGCTTTATAGCATGCAACACTTGTCAGCACAGTAAGTGCATAAATGTCATAAATTACCCCACCTCAGGTAAAGGACAATCGATACTTGGGGTGATTCACTGTTTTTGTGATGTTTTCTAGGAAAAAAAATCTAAGGAGAAATGAGTTAAAGTTCAGAGTCACTTCAGTTTTCTGATATACCTGGTCATTTACTCATTATTATGATAATCACTCATTTACGTGACTTTGGCTCTTGTAGAATGAGATACTGGTTACCCTGAGTGAAGAGGGGTGGATCTGACCTGAAATTAGGGCTGTGAATTGTCTCTAACATTTTATTTTAAAGGATTTTGGTGAAGCTGAGATAAGAATGAGAAAATGCAGCCAGAGCAGTAATGCAACTACAAAAGCTCAGGACAATGTTTCAAGACTATTTCTTGAAAATCTATAGATTTTCACTATATTTTCTGATGTCACAGATTTTTTTTATAATTTCCAGTACTTTCATTTTATTAGCACTTAAAGAGTGGAAATCAGAGCCCTCTTGCTGTTCTTCTGTCTAGAAAAATGGTAGGAGCATTTTGAACCACAGAGAAATAAAATTTAAATGGCTAAAACAGAATAAAGAGAGACTGTTTAAAGTGTGTGGAACAATGAACATTTGAGAATTCATGTTTTGCTGCCACAAATCATTGCAGAAATCGTGTTACACATGTCTGTGCATGTGTCTGTGTGTTTATATGTGCTGAAAATACATATCGCTGGATCAAGAGTGAATAACAATTTCATAAGTCTCCACCAGGCAGCTGTAACTGTTCCTTTCAGATAAAAACAAATTATTTCACAACCAAACATGGAAAAAACATACCTTAAATTCATTTGTATTTCTTTTAGTGAAGAATTACATTATGCAGTACTAAAACATAATAATTTCCTAGATTTATTGTAATATGTTTTTAAACACATCAGGTGTTTACTGAGGTTTTGTTTCCTTAGAAGCATTGTGGCTATGCATTCAACTTTTGAACCTTGTTCTGCAATGTTGTAGAGTCAACTGCCTCTGGAAAAAAAAAAAAAAGAAAGAAAGAAAGAATGAAAGAAAGAAAGAAAATCCCCCAAAGCAAACAGCAGACAAACAAACACAAACCAGAAACTCCAAAACAAGCGAACAAAAAACACTGCTGAAAATTTGTCAGGAGAAAAAGATTTAGAGGTTTGCAGGAATATTTCTATTCCTCTTAACAAAGCCAAAGTTCTCTCTGGTGGTCTGGACCTGGATCTGGCATAACTCTGCGTTAGATGGGTGCCTCCTCTGGATGTATTAAAGATGCTAGTGATCTCTCTGCCTTTCTTCCTACTGTAGATGTGTTAAAGATCCTAGTGATCTCTCTTCCTTTCTCCCTCCTCTGTGCACCCAAACCTAGCCTTGTTTTGACTGCATCCCCTTTTGAACAGCTTTATATTATTGCTTCCATCCACAGGTTACTTTATTCCAGTCGATTTGCCACAGAACACTCACCCATTAGCAAACTCCTCTGTAGCCTGCTTTAAAATCTGCTTATGGTTATGTCCAGATAAAAGCATGTGGGGTCAGTTTGGTAGAGCAGAGACAAAATACTTTAACATAAGGTTTCTCTATTCTGTGCAGGCAGCTAATAAAAGTGCCTGCAGGTGTGGAGAATTATCCTTCTCTAGGAGATTTCTTTACAATCTGAACCTAATCTTGGCGAAAGCTTTGGCAAGGGTATCTGGCACATTAATTAAATGACTTTCCCTCCCCCACAGGTCTTATGCTGTAACTTTGATTAACCACCTCTGTGCCCAGGAAACAAACTGCTGGATAGGTGCTATCAGTTTTACAGGTGTATGGATAACTTGGGATTCCTCCTTTATCTGGATAGATGCTCCTTACTCTTTCAACACCACAGAGCTTTACCTCTCCCTGTAGCAGTATCCTGCAGGCATATGATGAGATTTTAGTATGAGCACCTTTTTATTCGCTGTGTATCTCTGGATGGCCTCTGCTGAGAAGTTTCAGATCCTTAGGTGAAAGTGCCTAACTCCTCCAAAGCTCCCCTTCTATTTAAATGGCTTTTCCTTGCTGCAGTATCACAGCTGTGACACATCAAAGCTCATAGCTGGTGTGGCAGGACATGCATTCCCAAATCAACCCCAGTGACGAAAGGTGATTTGCAGTGACAGGTTTCATATCTTACGGTGTCATTTTCATGAATGGCTTGGTTAATTAAATTTAATGTGGAACAAGAGCTTGCTTACATTCTGCCAGGCTTAAGATGTTCTTACTCACACCTTACTTAAAGAACAATTCCTACTGTTGAATAAGGGCTCCAGGATTTAGCCCTCTGTTAGCAGTCTTCCATAAAACCTTTGTTTTCCTAACATGTTAAAAACCAAGGCTTAATGGGTTCATGATGACATCAGTTATCAAGATTTGTGTGGTGTTGGCAGATGTTGAATTTTCAGTGGAAAACCATTAGACAGATTTGAGTCAGGGCAAGTTTCACAACATGCACGTATTATACCGGTGGTTACATGTGTTGACTTCAGCTTTATTTATTACAAAGGAAAACAGGCCTGTACTTATACAACAACAGCAATGAGAAATTAATCTTCCCAATAGGAAAATCAGTCTTGTCTTGTTAAAGGTACTCAAAGTTACTTGTTGAGCATGCTGAGTTTGCAAAAAATATGTCTGCAACTTTCAGATTTAATAAATCTAAAATTAAATATTAAAAATAAATATGAGGAAAAATAAAACCAAACTTTTGGCATTTGGTTACCTGGGCCTTTTTTTTGGTATCAAGTGTAAAGAAGGCAGTATTTCAGAAAGCATTGAATGTCTGTTTTTTGACAAACTTCCTTTCCAAAATTTGTCCAGTTTATTTTCCTGTCAGATTAGATTTGTTATTTTGAATGCTCACTGCCTGTCAGCTCAGAACACACAAATTCTGTACTAGTTGTAATATTTTTCATAAAAAGTTGCTTTTTATGAAAATTATTAATAATTTTCATTAAAAGGTTGCTTTTTGTCATGCGAGTACAAAGTTTGCCCAGTGTTACTGTCTAGACCAAGGATGGTGTCCAGACCCACACATGGTGTGCTATGTGTGCATAAGAAACATATGCCAAACACTGAAACCAAATACATGGGGAGAAATGATTCTTCAAATAAAAGCAAGGTCCAATGTAGAAAAGAAAAAAGTGAAATGCCACAACAAACCAAGGTGATAACAGCAAGAAAAATCCACTTTCAACTTTGTGTATGTGTTAATTTGAAAGGAGATGGATTTAGTTGCTGCAATGTTTGGTTCATACATTAATTAGGACTTCAGTTTTCAGATTTACTAGTGCGCGTACTGAAATGAAAATCTCTTATATCTCCTTTTCTATTCAGCTATGAACATGTTGGAGACTGTATTTTCTTGGAAACTAAACTTCACACTGTTGTTACAAATTACTTCAAACCTGCTTATACATCAGGAGGCATCTAATCTTAGTCCTTTTTTTTAACCAGTAAAGTTGCTCTTATAATGCACCTTTTTCACACCTGAAGTTTTTCTTGAGTCTCTGACTACTGATGCTGCTAAGGCATGAAGATTTCTGAATGCCAAAGTTCATACTGATGGTAACTAGAGGGTTTCAAGGGGTCCATCAATTTTTTTTCAGTCTTATGGTGCACTGCATAGAGAATCGTTAGAAGATCAAGAGGATATATTTCACTTCTGTGTGTTTAAAAGTAATCAAAACTGAAAAGGAGAACCTAACATTTTGTCCAATGAAAGAGGACCTAATTTTCTAATTGTTTAGATACTTTGAGGAAACTTTGCTTCTCAATATGCTGATTTATAAAAATTAAAGCTCTTTCCAATATGCTTTTTATTAAGAAAATCTTAAAAATTATTTCATATTGAAATATTGATTTGATATTGTAGGATTCAAAAAGATTTTTAATTTTTGTCAGCTTTTCAGTTTATTTTATTCCCATTTGTCTTATTTAACAGTATAGCTGCACAAAATAAGATCAATGTGTTTTGAACAAGTAATGGAATTTTCCTTCACTATTCTTTCCGCTATTTAAGTTTAGCTTCAGGTTGGAACTGAGTCAATTTTTTCTATCTTATAGTTCTGTATAAAATGAAACTTTAACTTCAATGGAGGGCTATTTTTCATCAGGCAAACAAACAACAAAAGTCCTTAATTGGGTCCATGTAAAACCATAGTATCTTCATCAGCACAACTTTTCCAGTACATGAAACCCATCACCTGATAAAAAGGTTACAGCAGATAATAAGCTTTGAATTAGGACCTCAGTTTTCACTAGCTAAAGAACAAATTATCATCCTCAGAGGCAAGCACGCAAAAGAAAAACATTCTTTCCCAAACTTAAGTAAAAAACAAATGATGAAATGTTGGGTAATTATAATTTCATGAGTTATGTGATCTCCTATTTATTACAAATGGGTAAATAGAAAGACTCTGATTATTTACACTGCTGACCTGCCCCAGATTTATGGCATTTATTATAGTCAGTAATGTTTATAGCAAATTTTTTCTTAACAATAACATTTATAATATTTTAATGTGTGTGTATGGAGGGGAATAGAACATGAAAGAATTTCAGTGCAAATAAACCTAGACCGTTTTGCATTTGGAACTCCTCTGTATTATTTTAGGACCCCAGTTCTCAAAACAGTTATGGTTAACTTTATTCGCACAATTCCAATGGGACAACTCATATGTAGAGAGCTAAATCTTGTCTTAAGTGTTTTCTTGTACTCTTTCCCATCCCACCCTTCACATCCTGATGTGCATGAGTTGGGGCGGGTATGTCTAAACATATTCCTGAGCACTGAACTGTTTCTTCCTTCTCTGGAGCACATCATTTAAATTAAATAAAAATACAGAGGTTTGTGTGTGGATGAGTGTACAGATATTTGCACAAATATTAATTAATTTATTCTGTGGGTGTCAAGTAATTATCTCTTTTTCTACAAGGGCAATTTGCTGCCGTACTAAGCAGAAGGCATTCTTTCCCCAAACAAAACAAGCATAGCACCACTTTCAGCTATGTGCTAAAATGTGTGATCGGTATTATAATGTGTTAAGCATGGCATCATTATTCTAAAACGAGCCACAGAGATATAAAATTCACTGTGAGACTGCAAACTGAGCACAGTTTGATTGTAGGACACCCGGGTAGAGAGGTTTTGTATTAGAATATACATCGCATTTATAATGCCTTCTTCTCTAAAATGTAATTAGGTTTTTTTATGAACTGGTAAAATATAGTAAATAAAGGACTCAGGGGATTTCCATATAGCCACATTTATTCCCACACGTCTTTCCAAATCATAAATGGTTGTCTCCCTTAGAAATGGATTAGGACAAATTGCATTAGGACACGATCATGAATCTGATTAAGGTGGAACCATGATCAGGTTTTTTCTTTTGGGCAACCATGTTTTCTTATAACAACCAGAAGACAAAAAACCCTTTGGCAAGATGTTTCAAAAGGCCTTTCTCATATGCACATAAAAGCAGTTTTCATGCTAATTCAAAAATTGGTCCACACCTATAATTTCTTTATATAGCCAAGACAAAGCTTTGGGCAAAATTTTTCAGTAGTATATATTTCAGATACAGACTTGCGGTTTCAGTGAAAGCTCCTAAAAAGGAATTTCCATGCATAATTTCCTTAAGGAGAACATTCTGAAGGCAAGCTGCAAGAGAGGCAGAAGATCAGGCATTGATTCCAAATTGGTTCAGGGAGAGGAATGCTGAGAACAAAAACATCCCCAGTGGAAAACGGATGTAATATACAGAATAAACACCTTTATGAACACACTCTCAGAAAGCCCTCAGCTCCTTCTCTTCCTGTGTTAGCAAGCAACCCAAATGGAGCACATTCTGTGACATTATTTGACAAAGGAAACTAGCACGGGTGTATCTGCTGATGAACAGAAATGCAAATGTGTTGAAAATTCCTATCTCGGCAGAAAAAAGGCTGTTACTTTCTTCTCCATTCCTCCCTGTTTATCTTTTTTCATTTTTTTAAACAGTAGTTTCAACTCCATATAGCTAAAGGTAACTTAATTGCAGTGTTGTTATCTCTGTGTCATAGTCAAATATGTGGTCACTTGAAGGGTCTGGGAAGGACATCTTTGTTCACCCCCTTAGGGCTCCATGGCATGCGAGCGTTGTGGTCTCTCACACTAACATGTAGGATTCAGCTGAGAAGAAGAACTCCACTTTAAGTCTACAGAAATCTATATTAAAAAAAAAAGAAAAAAGTTCCCTGTCTCCAAGGACTATTGTTTGGCATATGAAAATGAAGAGCATACGTGGTCTAATGAATAAGTTCTGGAAGCTAAAGGAGTTCCATAATCTTTGTGCTTAGCATTGTTAGTGTTACATTGCTCAAGTAAATCTATCCTTCTGCTTTATGGTTAGTCTTACTGGTTTTTACTTGTTTGAGTTTTTTTCCAGTTTAGACCAAGATTCAGCAATGTTTATTTTAAATTATTAATCTTTGACTCTATATAAGCATTTTGTTTTGGCAAATGTAAGTAAGAATCTGAATTCTTCATGTGTTTCATGCAGACAACAAAAACTGAGATCTGAACTGTGGTCCAAATTTCGGAGTGTACCCATCTGAACTAGATTTTTCCTCAGGCTGGAAAACATCTAGCTATCCCTTATATGTTGTTCTTGGCAACTTGCTCTTGTTTCATCCAGAAGCTGAGGGCCTGATCTGAATGTGGGTGGAAGCTGGAGCTAGAGATCCAGCATGTGAATCCTCACTATTTTTCCAGGCTGACAGTCCTTAGGTACTCCTCCAAACTTTGCATGTTTACATAAACTGGGTGTCTGAAAGCATTTTGAATCAGTAACATTAGTTCATCAGTAACATTCTGGTGTGATAATGACCAGACAAATGCAAAACCCCTTTTTTGTCTCTTACTTCCCCCTAGCACTTCCAAAAGGATTTGCTCACAGCTGGGACTTTCAACGCAGCTAGAGGAGGAACCTGTTCAGAGGAACCGAAACCAGCAGTGATGGGGCACCCTCCTGGATTTCTTGGCCAGGCTGGGACTGAGCTCTGAAATAAAAATATGCATGTTCTCACTTGGGCTCTTCAAAGCAGAGGTTCAGCTATGTTTCACAACAGTAATTTTCAGCTGAAACAGGAAGGGTGCAAAAGCCCTACCCTGATATTCCCCAAACCTTCTGTTTGACAGCACCCTGTACAAGAGAACATGCTGGATCCCGTTCATAGAGTCATGACTTGTACAGTTCAGGCCTTACCAAAATTGTTAGAAAACTCAAGGTCAAAAATAAAAGGGAAATAATTGTGCTAATCAGAAATAAAACAAGCTAAAATGGGAGAAAGAAAAGGTCAGTCAAAACAGTAATACCAAATTTTCCCATCTATTGGAGTTTGTCTCAGGTTTGTTCCTCTAGTTTATACAAATATATGAAAAGAGAGTAAACAAGACGCAAATACACACACACTTATATGTATATAAAGAAGAAAATGTTGAGGTCAAAAATCAAAAATTAAATTACTACAGGATGTAAAAGACAGAACGTCTTTGGTAAATTATTTAGATGAATAATCTGCCTGTAATAACAGATTATTGTTTTCAGAAAATGTAGTCCTCTTTTTCTCAGTAATAATTAGCCTCTTCAGTGCAAAATTTACTTTGTAGAATTTCTACTTTATAGAAATTTAAACATTCCTGTGAAATGTGGAGCTGGTTGGGAAGTCAGATAAATTTCCATGAAAACAGTTTCTTTACATGTATTTAAAAGTATATCCAGACATTTTAAGGATCCTCCCAGCTCTAAAGCTGACTGAGCTATGTACTAAAAAGGGTAAAAATTTCACATTGTCTTTGTTCTATTTATTTTTCTTGACCATTTTAGCTTTTGTTTTAGATTGACAATGGACTATTCCAATACAACTGAGCTTTTCTTTTCCTAATATGGAATTTTATGTCTAAAATGTTAAATTAAAAGATTTCAGTTACATGTCATGTAAACAGTGTTCATATTTGATTTTCCCACAGATTCTCTGCTTGGAAAGTTCCACTGAAAATTAAATTGTTCATACAATCTATCAGAACAGTCATCTCAATCACGCAGTTTTCTTATTTTCTCTGATTGGGTAAGGTTTTATACACTACTTTCAGTTCTGCCTGAAGAAAGGTTTATTTGCTTCACAAAAGTGTTTTCATTTCATGAATGAATTAATCTCAGCTGCAGACATAAAAATTCATTCTCTTGACACTGTGTTCACATTAATAATTGTGCGATGTAACAAAGATGAAGCAAAATTCAACATTTCTTAAAAGTGTCATGTTTATTTCTGTTAATTCATTGCTAACTTGCAGCTTGACCATCACTGCAAATCTTTTCTTTAATTTCTCTACAAAAGGATGTAAATTAGTCACCAGAAGGCCCTGCAATTCAAAGTATGTATGGAAAGTGATTGGAAAACCTGAGCTCCTGGTTGCAATTATTCATATGATTTACCTGCAGTCATGTCACTTTTATGGCACTAAAAGATATGTTATATCTATTTATTCAGCTAATTGTTCCAATCAATTTCTGTGACAAATGTACTTAAATCCAACAGGGTTGGGTGCTACATTCTTAGCTAGCTTAAAGTTTTATGGAGTTATTTCAGTTGGAAAATCTGGCCAAGGAAAAGGTGGAAATGGACCAGACGAGAATAATCCCTGAGACCTTTTTATTTTTCTCTTTATCATTATTCAAGTTATATTTTAAATAGTGTCTAATGAAGAGATGTACTGGAAAGACTATCAAAGTAATAGAATTATCATGTCTGAAAGGAATTTAGGAGGTCATCCAGTCTAAGTCTTCTGTACAGCTCCAATCTTTGGTCCATCCAAATGGGAGAGTCTCTTCAGTAAAACTTCTCTAGTTTGTCCCTCTCTTTCTTGTACTGAAGGGACAGAAAGTACAGACAGTAAGACATGTCCTTTTTAAAGTTCATTATTTCATGAAGTTCCCCATTACTTGCCATCTCTGATGGCTACTGTACCATAAAGTTATTTTGGTTAGGTTTGTTCCATACTACTGAATTTAGACTATGTGAACATTTTGCAACTGGAAAAGCTTTCAAAGCTTTCTCTGATTTCCAGCTAAACATCAATTATCTGTAATGCTGAAGAGCTCTTTCTCTGCAGATAAGTATGTATATAAACAAATATAATTGCCATATGCCCTCTAGATATGTCATACACACACAATCCTGCCTCTTTGACTCAAAGAGATCACAGGTGTCACGGAGGAAAACAAAACTCTGTTAGAGGAAGTTGTGAAAAAAAATCTTAGAGCAAGGCAATAGGGTAGCAGTATCTCTTCTGCTCAGGATGAGAATGAGTATGGCCTGTCTGACCTTATGCACAAGCCAAGCCAATGCACAAATTCATGAATGCATTACCCACCATTCCCTCCTGCTACCACAGCAGCCTCACTGCTAAGGAATTCTTGTACCCTCAGCATCTAAAGCTCCCAATGAGTTCTGTGGTAACATCTAGTATGTGTGTCTGCACAACAGTGGATCTGGTATGTCCACTGAAATTAGGAATAGACCAAGAGAAAACATCTTGGAAAGAAAACCAAGGTCATGACAGAAGACCCTCAGACAGCTGATCTCCAGACTTTGAAAGTGACTGTGAAGAAGCCATTCTGCTAAATGACTGAATGAAGGCACACACAAGTACATACTAATGTGTGTGTGTATTCCTGTGGATGCATATATGTGTACGTAAAAATAAAAGGGTTTTTTTTCTTCCCTATTTCACCATTTTGTTTCAAAAACCAATTTAGATTACCAAGTACACTTTTTAAAATCATCTTGCAATTACAAAGTCATACACATATATATAGTAAAATCTAAAAGTCATTAATGTGGGTCAGCCTGATAATAAGAATAAGAATTTAACTGAAGGAGTTCACATGCTGTCTTACATCTACATATGGTTAGAAACTGGAGTTTTCTGACAAAACTGTTAAGGAATAATTATGGGATTAGAAAGCTGGAATAAGGTTATTTAAAGAATGGTGTAAGGTAATGTGAGCCAGAACTCTCAAAGTCCCTTAATAGGTGTTCTTAACTCAGTGTTAATACTTTATTTAACATAATGCGCTCTGCACTCTTTAAATTGTTAGCCTGGAACAGATGATTTATGTTGCTCTTGCATCCAAACAAGAATTAATGCCCTGATCCTATTTGACTGGAATTGTTAAGCACTTTTGTTCTCAGGCTTGTATCAGAATGATAACAAAAACATAAAATCAGCAAGCTTTTTAATGAATGTGGGGTTAATTTGAAGTGCCCTGATTTACAGATACTAGAGTAATGCTCTCTTTCAAGTATTTACTGAGGTGTTGGAAAGTTTGTGTTCACATTCATCTTGAACATTTAGTGTACTGCAGTTTCTTTGTTTCCAAAATACTAGAAGGTTGCAGTTAAGAAAGTTATTGGAACCGAGTATCTTTTTAAATTTTTTTTCACAGTGATATCTTCAATCTTATTTTGAGGGAATCACAATTGAATGCCATAGGTAGTTCTTTTGATCCTATTCAGATCTTGGTTTTGTAGGTTTCTGCTGTTTTCCAGGTGTTTTTCTCCCACCTCCAATATTTTAATTTTATGTATTTCATACCTGCATAATGGTTTATTAATCTGCTTTAATTACTTTTATTGGTTAATCTTGGTACAAGATTACTGTGTTTTTCTAGGGTAAAAGGCAATCTGTGCAAGCACAGTGACTGATGCAGTTACTTGCCAGTATTTCATTACAGGTGTGCAGTATTATAGTCAACTGTATGGATGACTTTCACTCCATTTTTTTTGTTGTTGTTTTTTGGAGGGGGTGTTTTTTTGGTTTTTGTTTTTTGGGTTTTTTGGTTTTGTTTTTGTTTTTGTTCTTGTTCTTGTTTTTGTTTTTAACTACTGAAAAAAATGTGAGCACTGTATTTTCTTTGCTGACTGTTGTCCCTGTGGAGTTTTGCTGGTAAGGGTGGCAGACTGTCCCCTGTCCTGTTGCTGGTGGTTAGAGCTGTTTAAAAGGAACTAATGAATAGGTTCATCACGAGTTTGCTACCATTTTCAACTTCTATGAGAAAACCTTATGACCAGAATGTTCAGAAAAGCTAAGCTGTTTTTCTGACCTGGCATGTAAAGCAAGAGTTATGTTCACCTTGGCATAGTTTTGACTTAATAGAACGTCTTACAAGAACTAAGTAGAGCATTTAAGTGATGACGTGCTTATATATATTCTTTCTAAAAAGAAAGAAAAGGAAGGGAAAAATGTTAGCTAATGAATAATTTATGTGCACACAACTGAAACTAAGAAGGTGGAAATAAAAGTTCAAGCCATGGCAATGAGAAATGACATTTCCTATGGGCATAGTAAAATGTAGAGTTCATCCATGGAAAATTTCAGTGAGAACCCCAAGTGGCATTATTGAAATTGTCCTGAGAAAAGAATAAGAGAATTTCTAAAGCTGGTGGGATGAACATTAACACAAAGTCTGATGTTTTTCCAAGGTCTATGAGAGCACTTCAACTTCCCACGCTCTGCCAAATTTGTCTGAATATTCACCAAAATGTTATTTCTTGTGATTGTGAAGGTTGATATCCTTCCTCACCTCTCATAAGCGAGAGAGAGATTGATGACAATAAAGAGGACATATGTACCATACTTAAATATCCTACAGCAGCAAATTTACCAGATTAGCAGAACTTTGGTCTGTTTGAATTTATAATCTGATATAGTTCTTCCTATCTGGATTGATTCTTTCAGTCCTAAAATATGTGCTATTTTCTATTTTTTTTAACACTGTAAGAGAGTGAGATTGCAGTTGCCAATTTAATCTTAATATCTGGGAGGACTTTTCTTATAAATCAATGTAAATTGCCAGCAAATCTACAAAGCCCTTCATATATAAAGCATAAGCATAAAACCTATCACTTTACTTCCTCCAACTATGAAGTTCTTCAACTTGTTCAGTGGTTATCTCTTTTCTTCTTCCTCAACCATTCAAAAAATAGGTAGCACCCCGATTTGAGAGCTGAGAAATAAGGGAGAGATGAAACACTCACTTTTCAGTTTTGTGTCCTTCAGTCACTAAATGTTTTATGTCATGTGATGGGAAGAAATTAGTTGGGAAAAGGTCTGATATTTTAGAACTACTATGTCTCTTACTGACTTATCTGGATGACTTAGCTGTCTCAAACTGGGCTTCGAAAACTCTGGTAGTCCATAAACCCAAACTTTTGTCAGAGAAGTCCTGGACTAGCTAAGAAATCATGCTGTATGTATGTTACATCAAACAGCTCTGAAGCCCTGAAAGGATCAAGATGCAGAGATTCCACAAAGTCCCTTGAGACCTTTACTTTTGCTATTGGTTGTACATGCAAAACAGTCATATACTCTGGAGATGAGAAGTAGAATGAAAGCCTGAGGAAATAGCATCCATTTCTGAAAATGTTACAATAAGTGACTTTGCCAAGGTCGTGCGGGGAATGGGAGTCAGACTATGTAAATCTAAAGTTTTTAGTCATGGCCCTCGAAAGCAGCCTTTCTTTTCTACTTTTTTCTCTTTCAATTGGAGCTGCCACAACCCACATTTATATTCTAGATGTTGTCCAAAAGAAAGGAGAAATTAATTTTCAAATTTTATTTCTGTTACATTGTCTGTTTATTACGCACAGTGCTGTTGCATGTAATGCCTGGATGTAAAATGATTCAGGGACTAATGTCTTCAGTCATAACGTGGGAAAACAGAGAAGCAGGTGGATAGTAATTTCTCACACTGTTCTGCCATGGCAGTTCTTTCTGCTGTGATTTAAGAAAGTGCAGGCAGTGGAAAAGGTTCCCTTTGAAAGTGTTTTAAATGTCAAATATAAGATTCATTTCTATACTGCTTTAATCCAAATGCCAGAGCTCTTAGCTAATCTATCAATCTGGCCAAGACTTCACGTGTTTTACTTATCCAAACAGCTATCTCTTGGACTGCAAGTCCTGCTAACATCAATACGTAATACCAGCATATATTTAAAGAAAAGACCACCTTAATTTCTCTGTGAATATGTTCTGTGGCATCCTTAGGCTCATTTAATAGGGCTATATGTGACAAGGCCTTGGATATGTAGTAGCTGCATTGTGCCTGATTGTTATACACTGGAACAATAGGCTGGGGAGCCAAGAATATGAGAGGGAAGAAACTCCAGGATTACTTCAGCAGTGGAAGTAAATGAATAGTGTTAAGGATACTTCATATAGAGATGCTAAGTGTAGATCTGATCACTGTTTGTCATCAGATACAGCCTCTGCCACAGGGACTCTGGAGCTGGCTGGAGTGCACTGTCATCTGTTGATGCTCTGCTTGAAAGAGCAAGTCTCTCAGAAAACTGGTCAGCTCTGCCTGTGTTAGCTGTTATTGAACAGTCTCTGTTCAGGCATTGCAAAGGAATATATACCCTCCTGAAAAATATATGCCCTCTTTCATCTTGAAGTACAACTATTCCCAGCTTTTAGCCAGGAGGTCCTAATTTTCCTTTTGATACTAGATCTTTTCCTGCAGGAGGAATTTACAGTCTTCTCCCATTTTTGGGTCTTATTTTTCAGTCCATTATTTGTGTGATTCTTCTAATTTTTTCCAATTATTCAACTAATTTTTAATGTATGCATTTCAAAGTAGCACTTTTCTCATTACCAGACGCAGAGGTAATATCACTTATTTGCTTCTCCACAATGCCATCCTCTCTGGGCAATCAAGTTAGCACCATTAGCCACTGCAGTACACTTAGATTCCCCTCTCCAGAGTGTTCAGCTTCTTTTTTTCTGGGCTGCTGTTTTCCCATATTATGTAAGGTTTAAGGTATACCTACTTGGATGGAAAGATGTCTTTCCCTTAAGATATTTCTATTAATTTTTTAATATTTTTAATATACATATATGTATATATACTGTAAATTGTGTACTTTTTACATTTCAATAGAGTAGAAATTTCCACAAGAGGACAATACGTTTCTGATCTGGAGTGAGGAGTTCTGGGGCAAAGAACTCAACAGCATGGACTGGCTCAACCACAGAAATTGCTGTCTGACAATTCTACTAAAGCTTAAAGGCTGTGCTACAGAGAATCCATGTTTTCTAATGTAAAATAGAAAGATCTCAAATGTCTGGAAAAGCTGTTCAGACATACAGGGATCATTGATCTGATTTTAAAAAAAAATAATTTTTTTTTTCCAAACCAGAAAAATCTACATGACCTTATGATTTACCTAAATCATAATGAGCAGATTATGGTTATTCAGCCACCCTCCTTCCAGGAAGGGCTGCTCACTGGTTTTCTATTGTGGGAAGGTAATTGTGCTCCGTGGGAACCAAATTTTGAGTCATCAGAGTGGTGATGGTAAGGAAAGATCTCAGTTGCATCTCCCTGCACCAGTCTGTCTCAGTGCCTTTCCTGTGTCACCTGTTGCTTGGTACCCATCTTCAGGCATAGATATCCTGTGTGATTGTTTCCAGAAACGCTGCCAGATGACAGGTATTCCCTAAGGCTACGTTTGTTAGAGCAGGCTGTTTAAAGCAAGCATTACATTGGTTGCAAGGTGACCTAGACAGTGCTCACTTTCTCCCATTTGTTTCACAGATATGTTCTGTCTCCCAGCTATCTTGCTCGTCAACCCCAAAGCTTTTGCAGTTGGTGTGGGGATTATTTCCGCACAGGCCAGTTTGTTTCAGGTAAACCGAGCTGTTCAGGTACTGGTTAATGAAAACTGAGGTGAGTCACTCAGATTGAAATTCTGTTGACCACTTATGACCTGTGCATTAGTTAAATTAGAAGAGTTTAAAACCTAAATCTATGAAGTTAAAGTAGCTGTGGTTTAAAATGGGGTCTATAGGGACTTCCATCCAAATATCAAGTTCTCTTTTTGAGGAAGACAGTGGGACCAGAGACCAAACAACATTCTAGTCAGGAGCAGACATGCTTTGTATGAACCTGTGGAGGTAAAATGAAAGGACTTTTCTTCAACAGGACCATGAATGTAAAACTACTCTTGGACAACTAATACCTTAAGTATTTGTTATTTTTCTCTAATGAAATCAAATAAAAAATTAATTAAAGGTTCCCATCATCTTCAAGGTTTTTTAAAATAGCAAACCAAGTGATTCTGCAAAAGTTCTTTATAAGCATGGTTAGAAGAGGATGGGAGGGATCGGATTATTGCACAAGCTGTTTGAAGTTTTCTTTTGACCACAATTAAAGTCAAAGAGCCAATCTGGGGTTTATATAGCAATTTTTCTTCATAGGAGATGTGTCAGGATGTAAAATAGTGATCCTGTTAAATAATCTGGAGCACTTCAGATAACTCAGGAAGGTCAAATATTCATCTTGAGCATCTAGAGTAATATTATATTGTCTCTAGTACAAAATCCAAGATTAGACATTTGTTAAAGTCCTTGTTTGTTGCCAATTAAGTTTAGCACTTGGGTTTGGAAGGGAGTGTAATACAGAGGCTGATTTTTATGTGGGTTTTGGAGTAGGAATAGGAGATCTGAGAGTAGTTTTCTTTTCGTTGTCCTTGTTATTTTTCAATCAATGTAGAAAGGGAGAAGAGAGAGTTTTTAGGAGTTCTGTGTTCATTTTCCCTTGCCGCTGAGATTATTCTCTTATAGAAATGCTTACTCAGGTTTGAAACAAAATCACCAGCCAAAGATAGTCAGTATCGAGCAAGTATGGTAGTATATTTATGTTGCATTAAGATTTGTCTACTCTCCTAGCTATCTAGTTTGAAAAGATTTTTCTTTTTCTTTTTCTTTTTTTTTTTTTTTAATATATTTTACCCTTTTTAAAACGGGGTGTTCTGTAAAACTAAATAATAAGTGTAATTCTTGTGATCAACAAAAATTAAGAAGCAATCAGAAACACTTGATTTTTTTTAAAACAGAGAAATTCTCTCAATCAAAAGCTAAATAAAATATAGTGCGTGAGTTTAAGGGCCCAGGCCCTACCCTGTTGTATTTACTCACATAAATAGGTCCATTGAGTAGAGCAAATATACTAGGTCTTAATGGGTTCCTTTAGGGGCAGTGGTCCTAATAGAAAGCAGTGCAATCTTTGGCAATGGCAGGAGGAGACCAAATTTCCTTTTTAACAGACAGACTAATCAGTAGCAATTAAGAGGCAAAGTAGCAGACTAATAAAGTATACTTGTCACCAGTTGTCATCTTAGTGATCAATTCACACCTCCACGACAATAACATCGACCCTTCAATGCTCTAATGACCCTGAATCCCCAAAGTGACAGAAGGATTAGGGCAAAGATAATGCGCTGGAAAGGTGTTAATGAAGTGGTGGGATTACAAGATGAGTTCCATCCTTGATAAACAGCAAAAGAGAGTGTTCAGTCCCACTTCAACTATGAGATTCACATGGATAAACTCTCATTGACTTCCGCTTCAAGTGAGGATCAGGACCTTAATTTAATTAATTAAGGGTTTTAATTCCTTAGTTAAATTTGAAACATATATCTTGATGTTTTCTGAAAGTAGCAGATATTTCTTAGGTAATTAAGTTTACTCTCATGTTGTTTTTAACTTATCTCTGCAAATTTTATGTTGAAGACATTTGTGTTTGTATAATCTTATGCAATTAGTTTTACAGAGATTTAATTTTTGTGTGTGTGTAGAATGTACACAACTGCTTTTCCATACACTGATTGTTTTATAAAACGAGAAACAATGTATATAATTAGTGTCTAAAAATGGTGTCACCTCCTTGCTCAGAATTACAAGTAGACAGACAGACAGGCAGATAATGTATGGTAATAGCATTTTGAGGTGCTAATGCAGAAGTGGTGTTCTAGTAAATGTTGTTGAAAATACATATTTCTAAATGACCACAATGTTTAACATATAATCAAAATAATCCTGTTCATTAAATGTCACCTGTGTCTTGTTAAATTATACTTGAACTGTATCTGTAACCCATTTCAAAAGAATATGTTGATATTAAAGATAGGGGAAAGGGTACAACAGGCCATGTCTGATATTTTAAGCCTCGGTCTTCATTAGATGTTTCTCTGCTGCTTGGTTGTAGCTAATTAACTTGTATGTTGAAAACCTTTAGAATTATTTGATACAGGGAGATGTGGGAATACATCGTGCTGGGATTAACACATTCATATTGCTGTAGCTGTGTGCCTGCTGTTTGGGTACAGGGGGAGGTAATCATTTGCAAATTTAGCTGTATTAGGGTCATTTTCAAGTGGTACAAATTCTATTGCTAGCAATTTAAACAAAGTCTGTTTGACTTCAGTGGGAGATGTACAGATAGTCTGCTGCTGCACATTCAAGTGCCAGATTCTGCCTTGAAAGTTTAGTCTTGAGAAGCTTTATTTGTTTTAGTTATTTTGTGATTTGGGGGGGTGGGGGGAGAAATAAAGAGGTATGAAAATTCTGACATTATTAGAAAGTTGTATTTTGAAACAAGATGTTTTAGCTTTGATAATCAAAATAAAATTTTAAATATGTCTGTGTTGTGCTCTCTGTTTCCCTCAAGATTTTGAGTTTCCTTTTGGAAATGTGGTTTCTAACTTTGCAGTTAAGCACTCAAAAAACTAGCTGACCATGCTGTACAAATTTTTCCCATTGTGTCCTTTACACCACACAATACTATTCATAAGTCTGCAAAATATTGCACGTGTTAATGAATTAATTCTTCATAGAAAGCTTTGATTTGTGTGGAAAATTGGCTCAAAACAGTTTTTTTCCTGGATTTTAGGAGTAAAAAATGAAAATTGATTGTAATCAATTGAAGAGCACAGGTGTGAACTTCCCCATGCTGAACACAAGTCAAGGAACATGGCTCAGCATTTATGAGAAAAGACATGACTGACGTGTTTCAGCACAAGTAGTACATCCATGAAGTAGCATGAACTTGAACCACGAATGAATGACATCTTCTAGCATGTCATCCTACATTTCTTTTTAATTACCTAAATGACTTTATAACACATTTAAGGTTATTCATAAGAACAAAGAAACAATTTCTGTTCCAGGCCTAAGCTTGTAGTATTAATTTTAAGGCAGTTGCTATGATGTGTCGTTTCCTTACACCTTGGGAGAGAAATGGAGTCACCAGACCTGTTTTGTACAAGCTGCAAAAGAGTTTCTGGAGAGAGCTGACTTTTTGCCATTGTGAGCCAGGGATGGAAGAGAGCTGATGGTCCAGCCTAGGAGGTGAAGGCAGTATCTCCTTGCTAATTCCTATCCTCATGTCAACACACCCTTATGAGATGTAAATCCTGAACTGCAGGAGTTTACTGTGGGCTTTTTTGTTCAAAGCTGAGATCAGGTCCTATAATTTGTTAGGCTGTCGAGTCCACTACACACCAAATGTGAGATAGGCAACATATAAAGGTGAATATCTTTATTGCAGAAATACAGTCTAAATTAAATATTCTATATCCATACATGTGGACCCTGTAATTTTCTGTTGCAAGATAGATTTGATCTTTACAGTTGCAGTACATTGGGGTAGAGGTACTTTTAATTTCACTTTGATAAATCACGGTGAGCCTTTTTTCAAACATTATGCTCAGTCAGTGTTTTATTTATCATTTCCTTTTATGCTTAACAGATTGCCCATTCAAAATGGAAGAGCATGAGCACCGTTGCCTCGCCAGTCACCTTGCTGTGAAGTTGCAATGTAGCAAATGGCTAATGTATGCATACATGTGGGCGCTGCTTTAACCCACTTTTCACACAGCCGTAATCGATTCGTTGGTTTTGAAGAACAAAACAAAAACAACCACCCTTGCCCAGCTGCAGCAGGCAAGAGTTAGGACATATGCTGGTGTGAAAGGGGGAGTGGGGCTGGAGACCCCTGCCGAAAACATCAGAACAAAGGGAGTGCAATCGCCTTGGCAGGGCATGGGATGAGTTAAATACCCCATTGTATGAAATGTGAATAGGTTGGCATTGTGAATTGCGGCGTGGAGGGCTCCTCGGTGCCGCCGATTAGCCACACGATTACCCGGATTACACGGGGAAACTGCTAAGGTAAATAAGGCCAGCCTTCTGCCACCTCCTCCGCGGGGCCAGGGGCAGGCTGGCCCAACCCTTCCCGGCTGCTGGGAGCTGGAACGGATGGAGGAGAAGGGGAGATTCAGATGAGTCCTGTGGATGACAAAAATAAGGATTTCAAGGGCGACAATGTTAAAATGTCTTTCTGGTCAAGTGATGTACGGGCACTGTTACCTGTTACCACACCACGTACAAGGAAACTGCTTAGTCAAAAAGAGACCTTGTGTCATCATCTCTGTTGTCTCTCTCTCCTCCCAGGTTAAGGGACAGCCACTGGCTAAGGATCACAAAGAGTGTGGCAGGAGTAACCTGTGTCCCTTGATCTTCTCTCTTCTCCATAATCTTTTGCACAGATTGTTTCTCCCCTCTCACCTCACCATGCAGCTCTTACAGTCATAGGGTAACATTGTGAAAACCATGTTTATCCAACCCAGGGCAGCTCAAGGAGAGATTATTTTCCTACGCTGGAGTTTTAGGGTACATAGAATCAGCTGTGATCCAAAATAAATATCTCAGCCTCAAATGAGACTCAATGTGTACATGTTCACAGTATGAACTGTATAATGTGAAATGTGTGTGTATTTGTTACAGATTTCAGGGTGTCCAGCAGTCCCACTTCTTATTCAGTCACTGAATCAGAATTACAGAATCACAGAATCACAGAATTTCTAGGTTGGAAGAGACCTTCAAGATCATTGAGTCCAACCCATGCCCTAACACCTCGACTGGGTCATAGCACCAAGTGCCACATCCAGTCTTTTTCTAAACACATTCCAGGATGGTGACTCCACCACCTCCCTGGGCAGACCATTCCAATTCTTTATCTCTCTTTCCATGAAAAACTTTTTCCTAATATCCAACCTATATTTCCCTTGACACAGCTTGAGACTGCCTCCTTGTTCTGTCTGTTGCTGCCTGGAGAAAGAGACCAACCCCCAGCTGGCTACAACCACCCTTCAGGAAGTTGTAGAGAGTGATAAGATCAGCTCTGAGTCTCCTTTTCTCCAGGCTAAACACCCCCAGCTCCCTCAGCTTTTCCTCACAGGGTTTGTGTTCCAAGCCCCTCACCAGCCTCTTTGCCGCCTCTGAAGTTGTTCAAGCATCTCAAGGTCCTTCCTAAACTGAGGGCCCAGAACTGGACACAGCACTTGAGGTGAGGCCTCACCAGTGCTGAGTACAGGAGAAGAATGACCTCCCTGCTCCTGCTGGCCACACCATTCCTGATACAGGCCAGGATTATAGCATATGCTGAGCTGGAAGGGATCCACAAAGATCATCGAATCCAGCTCCTGGCCTTTGCATAGCACCATGCCCAAGAGTCACACCACGTGCCCAAGGGCATTTTACAAAATCTTCTTGAACTCTGTCAGGTTTGGTGCTGTGACCACTTCCCTGGGGAGCCTGTTCCAGTGCCCAACCACCCTCTGGGTGAAGAACCTTTTCCTGATATCTAACCTAACCCTCTCCTGACACAGCTTCAGGGCATTTCCTTGGGTCCTATCACTGTGGTCCTAGCACACCACAGAGAAGATATCACTGCCTGCCCCTCCTCTTCCCCTCACAAGGAAGCTGTAACTGCAATGAGGTCTCTCCTCAGTCTTCTCCAGGCTGAACAGACCAAGTGATCTCAGCTGCTCCTCATACGGCTTTGCCTCAAGGCTCTTCATCATCTGTGTGACCCTCCTTTGGATGCCCTCTAACAGCCTAATGTCTTTTTTATTTTCTGCCTCCTAAACCTGCCCCCAGCACTGGAGGTGAGGCTGCCCCAGCTCAGAGCAGAGGGGACAATCCCCTCCCTTGCCTGGCCATGCTGTGCCTGATGCCCCCAGGACAGGGTTGGCCCCCCTGGCTGCCAGGGCACTGCTCACTCATGTTCAACTTGTCACTGACCAGGACATCCAAGTCCCTTTCCATGAGGCTCCTTTCCAGCCTCTCATTCCCCAGTCTGTCTGTACATCCAGGGCTGTCCCATCTCAGGTGCAGAATCCAGCACTTTCCCTTGTTGAGTTTCATACAGTTGGGGATTGCCTGTCTCTGGTTTGTCAAAGTCTCTCAGCAGAGCCCCTCTGCCTTCGAGGGAGTCAACAGTTCCTCCTAGTTTTGTATCCTCTGTGAACTTGCTCTGCGTCCCTTCCAGTCCTGAATCCAAGTAATTTATGAAGATGTTGAAGAGCACGGGGCTGAGGATGGGGTCCTATGGAACCCCACTGGTGACAGATCCCCAGTCTAATGTCACCCTGTTCACCATTACTCATTGTGCCTGATCCATGAGACAGTTGCTATACATGTAGACGTAAGTGGTCTCAAAAGTGAAGATATTTTTGTCTCAAAGAAGCTGTATCTTATTCTAGTTCTGTGTTGAAGAGGGTTCTAATGTTTGTGTGTTTTGTAGCATCTTTTACAACAGTAGTCTCCATCTCTTTAGCAGAATCATAGAATTGCTAAGCTGGAAAAGATTACCAAACCTAATGTTAACCCAGCATCACTGTGCTCACTACTAAACCATATCCCCACATCTTTCAAACACTGCCAAGGATGGCGGTACCACCACTTCCCTGGACAGCCTGTTTCCATGCCTGACCACCCCTTCACTGAAAAAAAATGTCCATAATATCCAATGTAAGCCGCCCATGGTGAAGCTTGAGACCATTTCCCCTCATCCTGTCACTTGTTATCTTAGAGAAGAGATCAGCCCCTATCTTGCTACAGCCTCCTTTTGGGTAGATGTAGTGAGCAATAAGGTTTCCCCTGCCCTCCAAAGAATTTAACTGGAGGTGCTGTGGGACCTCTCACCTCATTGCAAAGGTACTGTCAGTGTGTAAATGAAGACACAACATCCTTGCAGGGAGGGGCCTTTGCACCAGGAGCTCTTTGACACAAATGATGTTCCCAGCTGCAATGCAATCAAAAAACATGAAGCTTGAGACCATTGACCACGGCTCCCAAAGGAGACCACAGCTCCCTGAGTGTTTTTAGGGAAATTTTGGTGTCTATAAGTCACAGTTGCTCAGAAAGTATTTAAGTGGGTTAAATTGAGACCTGGTTTTCCCTAGAATGGAAAATAATCACTTTGAGGCAATAACTGGAAACATTGTTTAAAATGAGGGGGAAGGGGCAGTGTGACTTTTGTGATTTCCTTTCTTTTTCGTTTCAGGTGACCTACTAACAAAATTCAGCACAAGTTTATGAATAGTTTGTCTTGTCCCAAATTTGCATTCTTCCCTAAATAAAACATTCAGCTGGAATTTTTTGCCCAAGAATAACTTATCAGTTAATGGCAAAACAGATTAAGAAAGCTATTGAATGAAAATGGCAATTCTTTGGTATTTAATGAACTTTTATCCATAAATATGCAAATAGTGCTCTAGTTATGAAAATATTCATAATTCTTAATAGATCACAGAGAAAAAGTTGCAACTTCCACTTTTGCTTTAATACACAGTTGGAAGGATAAAATAAATTTCATATCCTGCCTCATTGTTGCAGAGATCAAACAATTGAAGTAGGAAGAAAAACTCCAAACCCAAAGGAAAAAAAAACACTCAGCAGAACATAAAAAAAAAAGAAAAAAAAAAAAAAAAGAAGACTCATTTCTTTTAGCAGTGCATATTTTAAATCTTTATATTTCTAAATGTTGGAGAAAACCCTCCAAAATATAATCTTACAAAACTTATTCCCTGACCATCAAATAGAGCACTTGTACCTTGCCAGAAGTTACGGGGACTGTGAGCTCATTGCCTTTGCTGTGCTACAAGCCAATTTGGCTAATTGCATCATTTTATATAATCTAAACATCTCGTATTTTTCACTTCATGCCATAATCTGCTGAGCAGTGTGACTTTGTCTAGGTATATGGTATTTGTATTTCACTCAGGGTTGGGTTTGTGACTGTGTATGTGCTTTGTAATGAAGGTGCAACCTCTCAGAGAACTTGTGTTTTTCTAATGCCACATTTCCTTGCATTTTAGATTTGTAAAGACATCTTGATTGTATTGAAATTTATTGATGGTTTCTGGTGAAGTCAAATGAAAAGTGCCTGGTTTACAGCCATTCTTTATCTGAAGACTTTTTTTACTCTCTGCATAGCTGTCTCTATTTGCAATCTCTGGATGTCTAAAGCTTTGAGTATGGGCACTTCTTGTTACCTTTATCAAATTCAATTAGAACAGTTCAGTGGGATTGAATGGTATGTAAAAGATTTATTTTGCCTAAAATGGTACAGTTTTTCATCACATCCTTAATTTTAATTTGATTTTTATATTGTGAAATTTTGCATGCTCTTCTGGTTTAGCATATAATTCCACTGGTTATCCAAAGAGCTGCACTGTTATTGGACATATCACCTCAGTTCAGATCTTTCTGTTGTTTTAAAATCCAATCCTCTACAGCATTGTTTTGACTGTTTGCCACATTCATGTGCTCAAGAAGGACCTGGCAAGCCAACCATATGCAGGTAGCATGCCAAATAATAAGAGAGAAACTTCCTAGGCAGGTTTCTTTCCAGTGACCTGTTTGTTGTTTAGGACATGCAGAGATTATCGATTGAGCAGAGAGAAGGAAGCATGAATTGATCTGATAGTGAAATGATGCATTTTTTGCTGAGCAGGGGATTTTTCTGATGGAGAAGGAACAAATCGACTTATTGGTTAATTGAAGGAGAGAATTGACTGGGAGAGGCAGTGAGAATGTGACAAATGTCAGCTGCAGGAGAGAAGGATTCTTCATATATGTATATGTGTATATATGCATAAACATTTATTTATTTCCTCATTTGCCTCTTACTTAATGTGTAAGAGGGTGGCTTTGATTCTTTTTGGCAAGATGGGTAGACTGACTTTGTTGTGAAACTTTTTCTGTTTTTAGAGATGACTAGAAATATTGCTTCACTGAAATCTACAAAAGTTTGTTACTGCTGGTTTTTTTCCTAAAGTTGTGCCTTCTGTTTCAGTTTATTAAGTCTGCCAGTGTATGTTTACGTTCTTTTTCACCAGCTGCATTTGCCTAGTAGTGGCCTGTGTTTCAATGCATGTCAGGCACCTCACTTCCACGGAAACCAATATGAATGAATGATTTTTTTTCCCCTTTAAATAACCTTCCAGATTTCACCAGGCAACTCACTGTATTGGTAGGACCAGAACTGCTTCTATAAGTACAGCCATTGGTCTTTCACCCCTTGGAGAGGAGACCATTTGTTCTGTTTCTCTGGTACAACAGTGGTCTTTTCTGTAGTGAGGGCCTTTAAGTGCTACAGTAGTTAAAATAAAAATAGTAAAAGTGACACCAACAACACTCATACTAGTAGTAATAAATAGTTACATATTGGTGCCACATACATATTAATTAATCCAATGCTCAATTTAACTACTAATTAATTTAGAATTAATTTCCTAATTTCTCTCTGAATGAGGTTGCCATAATCTTCATATGGTGCCTTTAGGAGACCAGAAGTGCCTTCATTCCCATTTTACAGGAATGGCATTGAAGACATCCAAAACTGTCTTCTGAGGACCCTTAACTCTTAGAATGTCCTCAGAGAAGTTTCTGTCCTCTGCTTGGGAAGACTGTGTTTGTAGTGGGGTTAGGGAAGGAGCCTATTCAGGAAATTTTCCATGTTGTGGGGCAGCAAATGGCAGAGTCTTCAGGGATCAGTGTTGTTATTGATGCTCAGTGTTGCAATGTTACAATAATTTCCCTCTTGCAATGACATCACCATGGGGATTGTGGGGAAACTGAAGGCTAGGGACTGATCTGACTTGTGAAGAAACTGTGTCTGTCCTCCTCCTCTCTGTACCCTTCCAGACTGCTCAGATGTGTCATGGCCTTATTTTTATCATCATTAGGAAAGCTTCAGCTGCATTTGCAGCAGGGATATGGTGGGAATGAGTTCTGTGAAGAAACAGTAGTAAAGATTCTAAACTCCCAAGAGGAGAAGGAAGGACCTTTAATTAGCAAATAATAGGTTTAGCCCATAAACTAGAAAAATAAAAAAGTCACCAGGCATCAGAAAGGAAAAGGCTAAGGGAAAAGTGTTCAAATAATTTACACATAGAAAGAATTCTTGTTTGTGTCTGGGACGTTGCTTTATCTTGAAATACATTTGGTATTTTAAAAGATATAGGAACAGCTTTACTTTCATCCCAGACAGTGACACTTAATATTTGCATGTTGTTGAAGAAACAGCAGAGGTATGTAATTTGGGGGAAGGGTGTTTGGGGAAGTTTTTGCAGCTGAAAAATATCTTCAAATTGGAATTCTTAATGGGAAACTTATAAACACACTAGAGCTGAACAAATATTTCAGCATGAATAATTTATATGACAATGCCTCTCATAGTAGCAGGCTGCTGCAGGTCTGTGGGAAGGCTAGCACTGTTTGACTGACAGAGGAAGAGAGGTGTCACCACCACATGATAGCCCTTGCTCTGTCTTGCACCAACTGGGACATCACCTTGAACTGAGCCAATACATCATCCTGCTAAAGAAAAGATAACAGCTGGCTTTTTCCATTAAGCAAAAGAGTTTGATTGAAGGATGCTTTTCTGCATTTTCCTCCCTTATAACTTAGCAAGTTTTCCCTCATAGAAAGTGGAACCTTAGAAAGTTTGCCCTAAAATCAAAAGCTTGTCCACAAATTGACTGTTAAATGTGCACTGCACGTGTGTCAGGGATGCTCTAAGTGGTGCTGAAGCTGACAGAATTCAAGCAGGAGCTGACAGCTTCACTCCAGTTTCAGCTGATTAAAGGCTGCAGGGGCCTGGGGGCCCCATCTCGGAAAGAGGACCTCTGCAGATTCACCAGAACACTCCCAGGCTGCACGTTTCGCATCAGCTGGCTCAGAGTGCACCAGGTATTGCACTCAGTAATCAGCTTCTGCCTCCAAGTTTGGAGTGTTTTAGAACAGATATAGAAAAGAAGTTAAAAACGTAAATAAGGATTAGCTTGTATTATGTATGTACGTTATATTATGTGTGACAAATGGCAGTGTAAAATGCAAAAACTGCATATGTGTGTACATTTAGAGCCATTGTGGCTCTAAAGCACGACTTAAATCTTGAGGTGGGGTCCTCTGACAGCCGTATCCCTATTCCCATACCTATCACACGTATTGAGCTCTTGCAGGCTGAGCATGCTGGCTGCCCAGTTTGGGAGCTCTTCCCAAGGCCCTGTAGCCAAGGTGTTCATGCATAACCAGGGATCCAGCATGATCCAACCAGAACCACTTAAAAAAAAAAGAAATTATCAGGATCAAAGAGTGCTTGGCACTGTCTGGAAACAAGAGATCATAGCTCCTGCTTTTCTGAATGTTTTCCTTTATAAGTTCCAACTCCTAGCAAGTGTGCAGTGCTTGTGTATGCTGTATGTACCTTGTGCTTTAGCCTATGCTGAATGAACATGTAATTGGGGAAATCTTTTCCTCTCTGTTTCTTCACAACTGGTTTTTTCATGGTGGTGCTTTTCTTATCCCTTCACTAATGCAAAGAGAATATCCCAAATGAATATCCCCTCCCAAACATGGGTAATAAAACCACTTTTTAAAAATTTTATTTTACC
The DNA here is from genome assembly GCA_013400435.1 of Pycnonotus jocosus. Taxonomy (NCBI): domain Eukaryota; kingdom Metazoa; phylum Chordata; class Aves; order Passeriformes; family Pycnonotidae; genus Pycnonotus; species Pycnonotus jocosus. The sequence continues at coordinate 298,746 of VWYP01027883.1, read as the reverse complement.
AAAGTAGTAGAGAATTTTCTTTGCATTATTTCTTCCAGAACTTTTCTGTTAAGCAAGAAAACCACAGTTTTCCCTTCTTCCCTAAATTTAAATATCAGTCTTCCTTTATTAGCACCAGAAGTCAAATTCTTAAACGTGCTGATTAAAAAATTCATGCAATATTTGGAACACTTTGGCATGGTGCTTTTTAAAACACTTGAAAATAAATCAGAACTTGTGGCTTAATAATCAGAACTGCAGGCACGAAATATAGTAAGTTAAGTAACAGACATTTGTTAGCTTTTTTTACATTAATCTATTAATATATTTTTAGAAATGCTAAATATTTAAAGCTCCAGACTCAGAGCTATTCTTAGCGTGATTTCTTCCCTTAAGTTGAGCTCAGGTAATGCTTTTGATCTCCATTTCCATTCACCTGACTGGAAATTAATTTTTCACAAGTAGATGTTTTCTGAGAGGAGGACACAGAGGACATGCCTCCAAATAAAAAGAATTAAGGAAACATATTTGTCTTGATCCCTCAGTTGTTTATAAATATTTAGACAAATTGTTGAACAGTGTACCAGTATATCAATAGAACCTTTCCATAGTCTGAGTCCTCTTGTATCGATTTTTAAAAGGAAGACAGAAAGATCTGGGGGCTTTTAAACTTCAGAACTCAAGGAATTTGGTCATTTCCCCACACTGAGCAATAAGAACCCTGTGTATTTCAGTGTGTATGTATGCAGCTGTATGTATGTGCCTGCTTTTTTCCTATGTACATACATATACTTATTATTTAAGTATAATAATACAAGTGTATATATATTTGTGCTCGTGCATGTATAAATTACGTGCCATGCATGCAAACATGCATACATCTACATGCATTCTTAGGCTTCTTTTCTCCCAGCCTTCTTTGAGATCGTCTTTCTTTGTTTTAAATCACTTTTTAGCTCATTTAAGGCTCTGCTGGACCCATTAAATTGTGTGTCAGATGGTATATCAGACTTGTTTTAAATTAAAAAGAATGCAAAAAAAAATTTTGAGATAATAAAGGCAGATAATACAATGATAATACAAAGCAATAACAAGAGAATACAATTTCCATTACTGGAATAGTTTATTAAAAAATCAAACCAAAACACAAATAATAGATATAAATTAGAATCCTCACATTAAAAATATGTCCAGTTCTGAAGGGATATTCTGATGTTTTGAGTAGGATTTGGACTGCCCTGAAAAGAGGATAAGTGTATGCTTGTAAAGAGACCAGGAAAGAGAGCTTAGGAAAGCAAATGTGCTCTGCAGAAGTAGTTCAGTTTGCATAATTTATTTTAAATATGGATTCTCTCTGGTGTGTGAGCACTCCCTCCCTCACCACCTCCACCCCCCTCTTTTCTTTTAAAAATAGGAATTTCTCTGCTGCTTGTGTCCCAATATTCCAGTTCAAACAGAGTGCCTGGTGGTAGCTCAGCACTTGTGTACTTGACTGCTCACAGCTGAGGAGCCTTTGCTTGCCGGTAATCTAGATTTATGGTAAGTCTACCCTTTCCCTTCATCTGCAAGGTCCAGGGACATTCGGGTAGCCAATCTGCCCTTAAATATGTCTCTGAGGAAATGGTGCTAATTAGTATTGGAATTTACAGCCTTTCATTTTATTGACTTGTCCTACTTTCTTCGATAATTAACTAATGAGTAAAGTAATGAGCTATGTTAGTCAGTCATGATGTTCAATTAAACAGCAAATCAATTATTGAAAATAGTTTCGGACAGCTCCGGTGTCGTCACGGAGAGTGTGTGTGCGCGTGTGTGTGTGCACATAAGCTTTAAATGTGTGCCCTAAATGTGGCAGTGTCCCTCCCTGGAGGGCACCTGGCTCTTGGAGGGCTCTGTGCTCACAGCCAAACCAGACCAGTGGTCCCTCTTGCATGCCTTGCCCATGGTCTGCTCAGCTGTGCTACACAGCAGCCTGACACTGCACCTTGACAGGCTGAGAATATCTGCAAGGGGCTCCCAAAGCCTGAGAAAGATGATTACTGTAAATTAGGGAGCACTTTTCCCAATGGGGAGATTGGATGTTACAAAATAGGCGTGTCTGTTCACTGGTGTGACCCCTCTGCCTCTTTCTTGGCACTTGTGGTGTTTCCCACTAGCGAGCAGGGTCAGCTCTCCCAGAGCTCAGCATTACAGCAGCAGGGGCTAACACACAAATGTGTGTCCTCAAAGCCTTACTCTCCTCTGGCCACAGCGATACCCATGAGCAACAGAGAGGCTGCCAGGAAGTTCAGGATTTTTCCCCTTTGAAGGCTTTGCACCCCAGCCTGAGCAGCAGTTGTCCATGGGAATCAGCTTCCAGGACCATCATGTCACAAGTCCCCTGCACCAAACCTGAAAAAGCTCTGCAAACACACTCTTGTGTGGCCAGTGGCAGGTCAAGTCACAGTTTGCTGGGGCAAAGCCACAACATTGGGACTGGTACATCTGTCTGTCTCTACAGCTCAGACAACTACATTTGGCGTGGGCTGGGCAAAGATCTGCACTGGCAGGATGAGAAACAGGCATTCATTATCTCCCTAATGTGGTGAGTTCAGTTTTGTCTAGGAAATGTACAGGCCACTTCTGGCAAAGAAAGGTGTAGCTGGCACCATCACTCACTATCTTGCAAGCTCTTTAGTGCTAATTATTCTTCCAATGGAGCTTTTACCCTTGCTGTTTCCTTCAGGCCTTTTGCTTCACCTTCTCTTCCACAGGAGCTGGTAGCACAGTGGCACCTGCTACCCATGGCTCTTCAGGCTTTCACACTCGCCTTCCTGGCACCCACCTCGGTTCTTGGTGTTTGGTGTTAGGGTGTACCACACCATCCACCAAGCAAACCTGTCCTGAAACTTCAGAAGTTTGGGGACAACTTTAACTGTACTGTGCTCTACTCACACAAATAATTTTTTACCTGTGCCCTGTCAAAATACCACTTCATTTTGGACAGCAGTAACTTTTAGAGAGGACAATAATCTTGCATATATTGTATTAAACAAAAAACCAACCAACAAACAAACAAAAAAGTTAAGGTTATTAGATGGGAAGTTTGGGTTGGGATTAAAATTTTAACCTAATATCATTCAGATATGCTACCAGAAAGAACTTTCTGGCACCGCTCTGTTTGAGTAGCAAAGCAGCACAAATTGTGCCGTTCCATGCTTGTAGGTTCTGTAGTAATAGAAAATATTATTTATTAATGATAATAGCCATATTATGATTTTTTTTTTCTCAAAGATGGTGAGCAGGCAGAAAGCTCCCCCCTAACTTCCAAATTCAGAAGGAAAAGCAGGCCAGTGAGCAAGCTGCATAAATACAGAGAGAGGAGACTGAACACATTGGCCTTAGCCATCCAACGGAATCGTGATTCATTAGAGAAGCAGCAAGCCAGAAGAAATCAAAGACAGTTCAAAACAGGCAACATAAAGTTTTCATTTCCAAACAGTTTTAATTCACTGTTTGTGCTCTTTACTGAGAATATGCAAGGAACACAAACATTCCCATATGATTTAAATTACAATTTACATATGAATTACATTAGAAATATGAGCTACACTAAAGAGATAATTAGTGCTGTCCTGGGTTATGTGAGCACAAACAAAATTAAATAAGAACGATTTCAAAGCCAAGTTTTGCTTTGCCTTTTCAACTAAGCTGGTTTAATCAGTGATAATGACTGAAATAAATCCACTACATATAAAACAACTCACAACATATCATACTGTGTGAAATGTCATTATTACATCCCATGCGTTGGTAAATCTCACAGTCAAAAAGGAATACAATGTCCTTGGTAGGATGCTGCACAAAATTCGCTACTGCTGGGTGCCCAGCACTGGAGGTGATGGTCCCTAGGGCTTGCAATGGAGCAGGACCCACAGCAGGCCAGCATCGCTGCACAGCATCACAGAGAAAGTAATAGGGAGGGCAGAGCTGTGAGTGTGTGACAGGGATTTTTTTTTAGCATGACATATGAATGAGAAAGAGCTGCCACAGGAAAAAAAAGCCAGTGTTAGCAAAGAGCAATGGGAGAGAGGGGAGCAGGAGAATCAGGGGGGAGAGGGGGGGAGACAGGGGAAAAAGAGGAGAAAGTGAGAAGGATAAAAAATACCACACAGAAGCAAACTACCTGAGCATCAGTGCCTCAGCCCCTAAATAGAGCTATGGTTTATGACTACCTTGCCTAATGAGCTAAACTCTGGTGACCATAAAACTGAAATATAATTATGACATTAAAGATGCCTATATTTGAACTTAATTATTAATTAATTTAATGAGAGAATAGAAGGTTGTAAAATTGCTAATTAAACAGCTCTGTAAAACTGCAGACGGCAGAGGATTTACCAAATGATGAATCCCACAACAGTATTTGGGCTATATCAATATTCTATTAATATACAGTATGCCAGAGGTACTGGCTAGTACGCTACTCACAGTTAAGCCGATGTGACAGGCATACAAAGTGAAAGAAAATGAAGGACATAAAATTCCGGATGACAACAACCTTGAAGATGATCTCTGCCCCCACTTCTGTTGGCAATTTCTGAAATCAGCTAAATAAACTCAGAAATGCAGGATAAAAAATCAATCTTACCATCGCAAATGTGAATAAATTGGCTCGAAGCAGAGGACCCACCTATGGTCTTTGGGCACCGTGGTGCTGTGTCTCTCTCTGCTTGCGAGCAGGGATGGTCAGAGAGAATCTGGACTTAAGTGCAACAGAAAGGGAGGGATGCAGTGAGTGAGTGTGTGTGTGTGTCTGCGTGTGTGTGCGTGCTCGAGAGTGAAAGAGAAGCTGAGCAAGAGCAAAAAATAACTGTCCTCGTGTGATTAGTGAAATTAAACTCAAGTGAACCTTCAGGGGCTGAATTCAAACCTACGGGGGACAATTTTAGAGATTCCCACATTGCACTATCAGCATGTGAGGAAATTCGCTGTAAGATTTGAGTGGCAATGCCATTTGGATGACATTCATTTAAAAATACAGGGGAGGGGTGCAGGGAAATGTTTTCTTTTAGCACTGAGCCCAATCCAAGGACCGTCAAAAGAAAATTCATTGGGGTATCTCGCCCTGTGTATCTCCAAATGTCAGTCATGACTAATTACTGGAATAAATGTAAAAGAAAAAAATTTAAACATCCTTTTCATAGGAAACAATGAAACACCTCTGGGCGGTGTAACAGAAAGCATGAATAACACTAGATTAACTGTAGGAGGGACATTTTAATATTTGCATGAACCTTTAGAACTGTTGCTTTTTATATCTGCCATGTGGCACAGCTTTTCCTTTATGTATTTTGGTTTTTAAATGCCCTGTTGACAGCCACAAAAAGGAATTTAACAAACAATATCAAGAAAATTGTGTGGGAGGAGACTTGCTTTTCACTCTAAGGGAAGCAATGCAGAGTAACATCTCCCACTTCTGGAAAATTATTGAATGATTTTGAGAGGAAGGGCAGGAGTTGTATTCCCAAGTCCTTTGGCAGTTCTAAAGAAGTTACATAAACTTTCAGAGCCTCAGTTGCTTCTTTCTAAGCTAGGAATAACAGCAGTTTTGAGCCATTTATAATTCATGTTTCAGAGCAGCAAATGGAAGCTTGCATGTAATTTCTGAGGAAGTGATCCCTAGAAGTCATTGTTTTGTTGACTGGTTTGGGAAAAGACATGTTTCTTCTTTCTCTCTCTCTCTTTTTTTTTTTTTTTTAATCTTTTTTTTCTTTGTCTATATGAACACATTAATTTAAAGCAGCTATGCACTTCACATGATAGTCTTGTTACCTTACATATACTTACACAATTTTCAGTCTCTTGATGCTCAGAAATTTTGCTGGTGGATTTTGCATGAGAATCTGCAGCTGAAAGAGCTGCTGCTTTAAAAAATCTTGATCCCAATTTAGAAAACTACTCTGGCTTCTACTCTGGTTTCTATCTTATAATATGGGCAATTAATAAATATGAAAGCTTCTATGCATTTATTATTGTATCATGCCCTGCAGTTTTATAGATCCAATTTTTCAAAAAGTGACTTCATCTACCAGAAATAAAACCAGACTTCTATTGTATAGTCAGCTGTTGAATCTGCTCCTTCACTGGAGGCTTTTGTGAGATCTGGACTGTGTTCTTACTCAGTTTTCAAGCCTAACAAAACAGGCAATGAATTAAAAGTGGTGGGTTTGCAGTAAAAAGGAAATTCCAGATAGTTCATCATCACCACATTGCAGGTTACGCATCTAGAGCATCAAAGAAGTTGCCTCTGTATCTCCTCCAGAACTACCCCATGGTTAACTCTATTACAGAGAGGCTAGCTTGAAAGAGAAGAGAAAAAAGACACAAAATCTGTGGATGCCATTTCCTCCAAGCTCCCTTGATGCAGCCATTGTAGCAGGCCCCTTTGAGACAGAAATATTTGAGAAAGGGTAAATACTGGTAAGTTACTGTCCAAGAGAAAGCTGGTTGAATTTGTTTTCTCTGATACTTGCTGCCTTCCAGTTATGAGGAAATCCTGGGCAGGAATGGACAGAGATCTCCTCATTTCAAGGAGCATGAAAAGTCCAACCAATAGCTCTGAACCTGAAGATCATGGTCATCTTTGTAAGACTGGTCAGTACAGACCCTGGGAGAAAATTATTTTGTCTCGTTTCTCTGCTCTGGGTGCTGAGGGCTGGTCACTGTCACCTGACAGTGATTTTAGGGCTCAGCAGGGGCAGGGGTCTCTCTGGGTACCAGCAGCCACAGTAGCAATGCTGCTCCCAGCCTTGTGTCACCTGTCACCCTAAAGTGGGTTACAGCTTGAAAACCTCTGGGACTGCACGTTCCTTAAATACTATGGGTGAAATCCAGCTGTGGCTCAGAGCTAAACAGTGTGGCTGACAGGGGTGGTGTCAAGTTTGATTACCAGGAGAGAGCTCCAAAGTGAGAGCAGTTGGGATGAACCAGGGTCTTGCTGTGATACATGTGAAAAGTTTACAAACCCAAAGCTTTCACTGATCTGATTTAATTCCTGAGGATTTAAATTGTTTGGTCTAATCATGACTTAAATCTTCAAGGAGGTTAACTTGGTTTAAGTTATCTTCTGCTTTTGTTTGCATTTGTCCTTTTTGTGCCCCTTAGAAAGCTTTCCCTTTTTTTATTGGTTGGTAAGCTGTCAAATACGTGACTAAAAACATCCTACTAAGTAAGCTGCTCGTTTTGTGGATTTGTTGCTAATCAGAAAGATATTTTATATTTTTGCCCATTCAATTAGCCAGGTTTTTAGTTTAATATAATTTAACTTCATCCTTTTTCACATTTCAGAATGTTAGAATATGGTGTGTATAAGTCCTTTTGATTAGGATAAGTCCTAGATAAGTCTTGTTTGTTAGAATATATGGTATAAGTCCTTTTCATTAGGTGAATACTATTTTTGTTTTGGTATGTGTGTTAGAAAATATTTATAAACACCTCACAACATCTTTAAAATAGCTCTCACTAAGTAAATAAATCTGTCTTTAACTCAATGGATATGTAGAAAGGAAAAATATATTTCCTTAAACAGATATTGTTTTCACTTAATTTAATATCTACTGTGTGGCCTATAACTTAAAAACAAAACCAAGATATTTTTTAAGCTTCCAACTGGTTTCTAATTCTGATTGAATTATTCATTGAGAAGAACTAATTGAATATATTGAAATCAAGATAAAAAACTTTTATAATTCCTGAAAACAAAACTTATGCAGTCAAAAATTCTATACTGCAGTAAAAAAAAAAAAGATGATTTTACTTTTTATTTCTTTATTAGTGATTTCAAATGATCAGTGATTTGAATTTCTTTTTAAACCTCAATGTGTGACTAGCACTGCTTGTAATCATCATGACATCGCAGAGACAAAAACAAGGGGAAAATACATAAACAAAATAACAAAAAAAGTTTCTTACTCAAGCATGAAGTCTGCAGATATGAAAGCTGCAGTCTGAAAATAGAGGATTACTGTATTTATCAAAAGGTATTTGCATTAGTTCCAAACTTTCTTTAAATCAAAAGAAATGGCACAGAATGAATCAGATAGGAAGTACATGGATTCAGCTTTTCCATGTCAGGAAAACAGGTCAATTACCACATTTGGTATGAGATCTGAAAGGTAAAAAACTGTTCTCCCATGTATGTGTGCTGGCATATGTGCATATGGCAAAAGTTTTGCATGGAATTAAATCAGTAACTCTGCTGTTCCACAATGTGAATAATCCAGCTGGTCCTGCAAACTAACTGGAAGAGTTTAGCAGGAGTAAAATACATTTTAAAAACATAGGGATCAAGTAGATCTGTGCAGCATTGAGGTGACAGGTACCTTGGGATTATAGGATGTTGAGAGAAAGAACTGTTAATTTTTTATTACTTTTCCACGAGATCACAAGTTCTTCTGGAAGAAAGATAAAGGATAACTTTGGAGTCTGCAATCTCAGAAAACTCTTGCCTTTCACTTTGCCATCAGATCACACCTTTGGATTAATCACTGTACCCAGCTACCCTCACTGTTTATCTGTGAACAGCTTGTGAACTTTCCATACCTCATGCAGATAATTATTAAAAACTCTCCTCCAAATGCAAGTGTTTAAAGGACAGCAAGAGGGTTTCAGCTGCTGAAGCAAACTCCTGTGACCTCTGTGAATATTTTTCTTCAAGGAATTACATAGACTTTCATATAATGCTGTGAGAAAGGTTGAAGCATGGCAACCCTTCATGCCTGGCATGTCCTTGAAAAATCTAGCTGGGTACATCTCTTGTGTTCTAAATCACAAACCAGGCAAGCATCACAAACAAGAACAAGTCAACCTTTCTTCTCCCAAGCTCCAAATGTGTTGATCTTTTCCTGAATGTGAGTTTTCATTTAACTCTGGAGGAAAAGGAAGGTAGGAAAGCAATCTGACTGATGCTGGCTGCACCCAGGTCTCAAGGTGGGTTCCCAGCAAGGTGTCTCACAGTGTTCTTCTGCTGCAGAATTGTGCTTTGGCTACAGTTCATCCAACTGAGAGAAGGCATCAGGAATAAAATCACTCTACAGTTGTGTTGTGCTTAAAAAAAAAAAGAGTTACAACCCAAACTTGTTACAACCCCAGCTAGTTACAACAACGCCTAAAAACTGTTCTAAATACAGTTGCTGTGTCCTAGATTTCAGTGAGACAATTCTACAGTTAAAACAATGTGTCTGTGTAAGACTGTGTAAATGCTAGACTGCATTTATAGGCAGATTTTAGACCTTGGTTCCACCTTAATATTTTGTTTTGTGACATTAGCTAACTCTTATTTGTTGTAAAATAAGCTTCCTTTATATATTAAAAGCTTACAGACAAAGCCACAGTCATGCATGAAAAGAAAGTTAAAAAATGTAATAATAAGAAAATTAAGTATAAAAAACAATGTGAAAAGATATAAGTGCTAGCTATAGAAAAAAATTCTAAATACAAAGACACCTTATCTACATATAGATACAGACTGAGACAATATTTTCTTCTAAAAGAAAAATCTAAATATAGACTATATGACAACATTTAAGTAAATATTGCCTGAAAAAAATAACAGCTGTCTGTTTTCATCAGGGCCATTTGAGAAATTATGGATAAAAAGGAAAATGTTATCAAAGCATCTGAGAAGTGCAGGTGTTGCAGCATTTTAAAAAAAGTAATTCTGAAGAACTAGAGGAAGGGATCATAATGTCATCATTTTTTCCCAAAATGTAGAGATGCCTTGAAGGAGGATAGGAAGGTAAAGTTATGCATGTCTTCTGTGACAAGCTTTTAACACCCAAAATAGGATTGATCTGTGGCTTCATCTTTGTGTTTGTGAAAGAAGTTATAAAAACTGGGACATAGGCCAGTCTGTGTTCTGGGATGGGGTTGTAAACCCCCAAATTCTTCAGTTCCTACCATTAGCAACAGAAGAGATGCTTGACACAATAAATCAGTTTGGAAAGATTAAATAGCAATTTGGACTTTGCATTATGAAAAGTAAGATCCCATCTGGTCTGAGTTTGCTCCTTGTTTACAAATGCCTTAGTTTGAATGAAGAATTTAAAAAAAAAAAAAAAAAAAAGAAAAAAAAAAAAAAGATGTTGCTCATTCTTCCAAGCAAACAGAAAATCCATCTGATGATGCTCCTCTGTCACAGCCAGGTCAGCAGGATGTCATTTATAGACGGCCATGGACATTTCTACAGGTAGCTCCATGATGTATATACATGTACTTGGCCATCCCTAAGCTTTTCTGGTGACATCATCTCCCTGGAAACAAATTTCTCTTCCTTTTGATGTATCCTGTCACAGTAGCATGTTCTTTCACTGCACCATCAGATTATATGAGGACACATGAGAGCAGCCACCCAAGTGGATGACCTCACTCTCGCCCTACTTTGATCTAGCTCAGTCATTTCTGGTGACTCAGGTATATAAAACAATTCCCAGGAAATGGCAGAAAAAACCTGCTGTTCACATGGGCTGCATGTGCATTTGGGAGTACCAACTGCAGTGAACAACTGGACAGCACAAGTTTAAGTTACACAAAGGATTTAAATATTATGCTGGAAAATATCCCAACCACAAGTTGAAAGGCCTCCTTTTTTTCCATGCTTTCTTCTTAAGGGGTCTAATTTGCACATTCAACATGCAATCAAAACATTTAAGATAATAATGGGTCAATCTGACACCCTTCTTGTTGTACTCAAGGAGGAGGAAAGCTTTATGTGCACACACAATGAAAAAACATACATACCTCATCGCAATATTAAAACAGATCCTCCTGGTCCACCTATGCACCTGTGATGTCAATACATTTATACACGTTTATACTCATAAATGAGAGGAAAAATTATTAAAGGAGACAGTAAATGAGTAGTATCAGTTTCACATTTGGGTCTCTAAGCCATCTTCAGGAGTAGTTGAAGAGCAAAGGTTCTGATTCTTGCATACACTAATAACATCCCAATGCAAAATAAACTTGAACAATGGTGCAAATTGCTTTTAATCTGTTCAGCCTGATGCAAGATGGAGACTAATATTAATGAGAAAGTGTCTTAGATAGCCTCCTTCTACAAATTGTTTCATAATCAACATTAGGTGCAATTTAGTAATCCTCTAAACAGAAATGACCTGGTGTTGTGCTGAAATGAAATTTTTTATTAAACAGCTTGACTTGAATACAAGGAAAACTGGAATATTTTGCTTCCTTGTTTTTTGGGTTTTTTTCCCCACTTATATCAGTTGCTCTAATGAGAGACATTGCCTTTCTCAACATGCCTTCTCTTCTGTCTCTTTACACCAGCGCGGCAACAAGAAAATTACTACCATAAAATTATGTGCTACATTTCAAAAATGCAGCAGGAGAGAAAATTTTAAAAATCATTTTTCCTCCCCCTCTCTCCCCATGCTCCTCAAGCTCTTTTGTGTTGACACCTTTTCCTGCCCTGCTTGCAGTGAGGTTTATTTCTTCTCCAGCAATGCATTTTAGGGGCGAGTGGATCACAGTTGTGTGTTAAATCATGAACAAAACCAATCTCTCTCCCTCTCCTGCTCTCCCCCTTTCTTGTTGTCTGTCCTTTTTACTTAAACATAGCTTCTAGGTTAATGATTCATTCTTCTAAAAGGCTGCTGTGCCTAGCAGATTATACTGTAAAATCTGCCATTCTGTTTATGTTTAAAATACAAGATTAAAGCAGTGGTCATGCTGAGGGAAATGGTTCTCACACAGAACAAGAAAGGATCAATCCACGTCTGCCGAATCCAGGCTGTTTTAGCAGAGTCTGCCGTTTTGGTGTGCTGCCAGACCCCAAAGAAATGCTGGTGAGCTTTGAAACTTTGTAGTCATTCTTAGACTGAGCACAGCAAGTACCTAAAATTAGGATTAGCACATGCTAATGTGCCTCTGAAAGTTATAGCAGCCTAGCTGTCCCTAAATTGCAGGGGAAGCACTTGAGAAATAAATTATTGAGTCCTAATCAGAAATGAAAAGGCGAAAGTTTTTAATAAAAAGTAGCCTCTATGGTACTTTAAAAGTATATGTGGCTAGAATTTACCCCTAGTACTGTAGAATCAACATCCAGGTCATATATAGTTAAATTGTCACTGGCAGTAATGCTCTTTTTTTATTGCGTCATGCATTAGCATAAAGGCAAAACAGACCCAAAGTTACTTTTTTTTTTCTTTTTTCCTTTCTTCCTTTTTTTTTTTTTGTTCCTACAGTGTGACTTACTCACCGGATCAAATAAGTTGATCCATAAAAACTAGTTGGGCATGTAATGCCATCCTGATATTAGATTGGAGACTTGTATACACTTGAAATTTACAAAAATAGCTCATTTGAAATAATTGCTCTGAAACAGTTATTTGGGCAGAAAAGCTGTAGGGATATTTCTCAACCATTTCAGATTAGTTATCTCAGTAAATTTCTAAGTATAGACAAGCCCTTGTGATGTGTCCTGCCAAATGAAGATTGTTTTCTTCAATTAGCTCTCATTAAAGAAGGTAGAGAGGGGTAAAAGTAGATTCTCATTAAATATAAATTTTCATATTTATAAAGCAGAATTGAGAATACACAAATTCAAATTCACATAAATTTTGTACTCATTAAGTGAAGCAGACCTTCTAAAGAAGCCACGAGCCTACTCACTGGAGACTTAAAATGTGTCTGGAAGAGGTTGTTCGGTGTTTGAGCGACCTGGACTGATAGGGACATTGCCTTTTGGGTGAGGGTCTGAACCATGGTTATGAATCATGATTACAAAATACAGTTATTTAAAGGAAAGGCCATTCTGGAGACATCTTATGGTTTGTTGGAGATTTTTTTTTCTCTTCAAAATTTTGGGCTCTATTTTTCAGCAGGACAGGGAGTAGCTTTAAATAAAAGGTAGTACTTGGAGGGGCAGGGAGTGAAAACACTGTATGTCAGGTGTCAGCTTCTCCATAAAAATCAAAGCCATCCATAAAAAGATGACATCTTTTCTAACTGTGGTGTTTGAACCAGAAGTGAGTTAAACACTGTGGAAGCATGGTTTAAATAGGAAATCTAGACTTCCAGCCATCACATCTGTGAGAAGAAAATGCTGCTGCTATTTGGTACTCAGAGTGGTCCTTGGCAGTGCTGTGTTGAAGCTGCTTTCCATCCTTGCAGTACTGGCCATGACCTTCCCGTGTTCTAGAAAATATCTTAGAGAAAAAACACCTAAATTCTTTCTAAAACCTCATGACTAAAGAGATTGCTACATGCATATGGATTAAGAGCTAGATTGTTTATTATGCATATTTAAATCTGAATTGGACATAGATTACTATCCAGGCCAGACTAAACACTTTTAATTTAACTAACCAGTGCTGGCCATACAGAGGGGGTGAAAAAAAAGTTTAATATATCCTATATCATCTTTCCCCAAATGGTTTCTATTTATCATCCAAGTACCTAATCAATGTAACTACATATAAAATCCACAGATTTTATAGTCCAGTAATAAGTACATGCAAATTATATTGTCATATAAACATACTGGCACAAAAAGATGTATAATACCTATCAGACTAGTTAGCCATTATCTTAATTATGAAAGGATTATCCCTCTAAAGGCAAGGCCATAATATAATAGGAGTTCTGAAATATGAACAATCTCTAGCTATGTTTACCATTAATTCAGACTGCACTTATATTTCCATTTCCCTTTTTCTACTGTTTATTTTTGTTAATGTTTATGTGTCCCTTTGTAAGCAGCAGTATGGTACAGCATCCCATCAAATTCACCATGAAAGCTCCAAAGAGCCATTCTAAGTATATTAATCCTCCATAAAAATAAATAAGCTATATGAGAGAGAGCATTTCTATAAGGCTCGAGTGCTAGCACTGGCAGCTGGACCATGAGGTGGCAAGAATGTGTGTGCCAACTTTGAGATTCATGCATGAAAAACCTTTTTGCTTTTTTTTTTTTCTGAAATGGGTTTTGTTCGTGATTTTTTCCCCCCCCCTCTCTTAGTAAACATTTTTTCTGTAATAATGATGCTGTCTTTATCCCTCTTTCCCTGGAAGTCAAAAATGCTTTCTGAAGGGTGGGCGAAAGATAGGGGTATCTGAAAGAGATCAGGTCACACACGAAAGATGTTTCACAGTTGGGACTTTGCAAATACAATATAGGAAAAACACCAAATATAAGTAAAACTTCGTCTTTTCCTAACATTACATTTGCTCTGACGTATTTTCTGAAAGCCGCCCAAGTATAACTATTTATTTTAACTAAAGTAATCAAGATTAATGTCAGCAGTTATGACACACGCTGTTTGCTAAAGAACACATAGAACAATTGCTCAAGGCAAGCTTCATTAAGAAATCAGATAAAATTAGTAAAACTGATTATATTTCAAAACTCAGCAGCGGCAGCAGCTCAAATTGCCATTCAGGAGCCTCCAATTAACACAATTGGTCTTGTTCACAATCAGCTTTGTAATCTCATTAGCCTATTATATTTTAATCATTGGGATAACTGCACAACAAAACTTATTTTATTTTTGCACTGACTGCTGATGGCATCAGAGAACGTGCAACATACTTTTTCTTTCTCTTTTGCTTTCCTTTCTTTTTTATCCCCCCCATCTAGAGAACAATGCAGACTCCTTAGAGCATTATCCTGGTTACAGATTATTACCATACACTCTGTCAGAGCTAGGGAACACTGACAGCAGGCATCTAATTTGGCATTAATTGGCAGGGGACTAATTGCATAACTGACATTGCTAGTGAAACTTAGAGAATGTAAGGTAGGGACGGTGCAAAGTACCAGAAGAGAGAGAGAAAGAGAGGGGAAAAGAGCAAACAAACGCCTGCAGACAGCTCTGTGGACACACACATATAACTCATTTGCCTCCTTGGTGTGCTGCCTTGTTTCGTAAATGTGTTCCAGAGATATTGGCCCTTGTAAAAACACAAAGTCTTTCTGTCCTTTAGGTACTGGCAGTCTGCAAATGCCTACAATACCAGTGTTTCATTGATATTGAGTATTGCCTGCTGCAATGAGATTATGTTCTATTGATGGGAACTGGGGTGTAACATAGCCATCTACAGAAAGCAATAGGTTGCCCTATTTTCAAGCTGAAAATGCTATGTATTTTATGAACTGCCTCTATCTTGCACACCAGGGATGTCTCTGTGGCTAAAGCCATAATAGGATTTTCCTAAATGATACAGAAATACAAATATTCTGACTGAGCACTTTTCTGGGCTCGTCTTATTTACCAGCAAGCTTTGATACAGTATTTTGCTTCCATCTTTTAAAGGACATTTTCAATTTCCCATTTCCCTTATGAGTGCTTCCTGTAAAGGTGTCAATAACCACTAATTGCGTTCTGCTTGGCCAGTCTGCAAATCAAAACAGCAGAGGCAGCAAGCCAATATGCATTCAAATCCCGTTACTTGGCTGCCTCATTCTCAACTGGAAAGATATGAGAAGGAAAACATTCACACGATTGTATGCCGGGAAATTTGGAGTTGCTCCTGTGATCTCCAAAGATACCTGTGAGGCTGCTGTTAATTCTCAGACTTTTATTTTAAGAGCGTTACCAATGGGAGTGTTTCAGTGTTGTTTCTTTTATCTTCAGTCCAGAAAATGGCATGTCTGAGGTCAGAGAAAATGTAAAAGGAAATAACTCTGCAGAAAGAGCACAATGTATGCAATAACTAAATTAGGAGCTTGCTCCCACAGGCAGGCAGGCCAGTGACACAACATGGAGATTTCACCACTGTTTCAGTGGCCTAAGCAAGGGGTAGGTGGGATTTAGCTGTGCTGAATATCATACAGTGAAGCAAGCCATTGATTTGATTACTTTTGCTCTTCTTTCATGATTCATATGTCAGCAGAGTGTTGATTTTCTTAAATCAATTTGTCATGCCAAAGTGTTGACTGCCTAATTTCTGCTTGTAATATTCAGCCTGGAGTTTGGTTGAGAAGCATTTGCTTCTGCAGTTCAAACCACTTTGACTTCAAAATTATGAGAGTCAGTTTCCTTTCCTGGTTTGAGGAATGAGTTGCCCACCAAAAGAAGTTCCAGAAACACTCTTCATTGGCATTTTTTTCCAATTTCCCTTAAAATCTTCATCTTAGGCTAAAAATTTCCACCAGAAAAATTCATACGCAGAGAAAACTTTTACAGGAAGGCTGTTCAGAGGTGCCAAGAGAGCCAACTCAGGCTGACAGAAAACACCAAGTGCCTGTGTGTGGGACAATCCATTTCCAAGCCAGTTTTGCTCTGTTCTTCCACAGAGGGGAAGGAGAGGTGGCATCTCCTGTGTGTCTCTCACAACAGCCCATTCTGAACCACACTTAACTTGGCTGCTAGGGGGCCACAGGTTTTATATTTCTGGTGACAGTAGGGATGACCCCTCCTGATGATGTTGGAGGATTGCTGAGTCACAGGGTTTTTATCTTGTAACTGTGGATCCAAAAGCAGCAATTTGTCCCTCTTCCATAAAGCATGTGAGCAGGTGCTAATTAGCATTGAGAGAGCATGGGAGGACGGGAGATCTTTCCTTTCATCTGCTACACCTAGCATATCTGACTGTTTTTATAACAATCAGAAGTTTAGAAAAGATTAAAAGGTTATTGCACATCTTTTTAGGAGGCAATACTTTGAAGAGACGATGGATTTCATCATCATTTTGCCTAAATAACTTCCACTGTTAATTGTTTTTCTGTTTAGTAATTGACTTGTCACCTTCTACCCTATTCTGCTAATTTTCTACGAAAGACATAAAATACACTTAAGAAGCTGGACAAACTCTGGACATGATGCTCATGTTCAAACTATAAAATGCTAGGAAGGAAACACAAATACACCAGCTCAAGCTGCTGCTTACCACTAGATGTCCTACAGTGGTACAAGTGGCTAAGGTAAGTCAAGTCTGGCACAACCTTGTCACTGTGAGGTATCCAGTGATGTTTCTTTTGTTGTCACAACAGACTTAGGAGCTGCTGTTGTCTCATCTCTTCACACTGTGTTTCACCTAGGTCTTTGAATGAAAGCAGGCTCCAAAGGGCACTGATCTCTAGACTGATGTGCCTAAACATATTGATGTATCTGCTGCTCCCTGAGTGTTCTGCATTATCACTTCTTTGCACAAGTCAGTAGGTGAGGAATCCTACTTTCCTGTAAAGGTTTGCTGGGGTGGGAGCAGAGGCCAGCTCATTCTTAATATCAAGTGGTGCTGTGGTAGGTAGATACTGCAGAGTGTCAGCCAAACCAAACAGATGCTGTTTAATGCTATAAGTCATGGTTGCTGGCAGCTGCTGGCTTACTGGTGTATTTTGTTCAGCAAGCATGTTTTGCATGAGTTGCAAAGATGATGCCATCAGTGGTAGTAGGTGGACTCATCATGGCAGAAATGTACAAGCAGCAGCAGAGCACCAGTGCAACAGAAAGAGGTGAGGCAACAAAGTTATTCTGATGTTTAAATGGAGTTGAATTCTGCTTCAGAATCTGTGACTGAGCGTTTCTGACCTGTAAGGGAGAGCTCCTGCTGCTGTCATGAGCACTGACTGTACCCTTATCTCTTCCCTTGCTCTTGAGGCTTAACCCTGTTGACTTTAGCACAGTGTGGAGCAAGTTGCTTGCCACCAGCTGCAGAGTACCAGTGAATATTCTCCCTCACTGCACCTGCAAGGTGGATTGGAATGAGGTTAAGCTGTCACCTCTCACACCCATGAGACGAGCAAGCTACTCCCAGGCAATAGACTGAAGTATTTGAAGCTGTGGTAGTGTCTCCATACAAACATACACACCTGGCCAGCTGGAAGAGATCTGTGTCGTCTTCATGGGAAACACCTCTATGACGTGATGTCGCCTGTCACTGTGGGTTTGAGTGTGCATTCAGTATTTAGGGATTTTCTTAACAAAATATTCATGGCAATTGTGAAAGGTTGGTGTAGCTTTATAAAAGCACCTAAAGACAATAATTTATGACTCTACTGAAAGAAATGGCTTTTTCCTTCACAATTGAGACTGACATATATTCATTTATTTCTTTGCCCTTTACCAAGGTGGATCACATTTTCTTTATAACAGATTCTTTGCAGCACTAGCCAGCCATTTTAAGCCTGGGAACATGTGCATCTCATGGCCAAGCTGGATTTTAAAATGCCTACACCTTGGGAGAATCATCAGGTTTCTCACCTACAGAGAAGCTTCTCTGCTCAGACCCAGGCTGGTTGGGTACCATGTGCCCTGAAGCCGCGTGTGTCTTCTCCTCTGCATGCCTCGTTCTCCCCTTGCTGTTCTTTGCTTCTGCCATTTCCCAGTCTTTTTCACTACTGGTCTGGGTACACAACGGCTCTGGAAGACCATAAGCAAAGCAAATTAAAATGATGTGCCTTGGATTTTGCACCAGCGGGCCTCAGTTCAGTTTCAGGAGTTCATTGTTATTCTTTCGGTATGACAGCGACTCCCTCAGCAGCTCAGACAGCAGCAGCAGATGGGCCTAAGAGTTATGTTTCTGAGTCTGCCTGCCCCTCCTTGCTCTTCCTGTCTGTCTGAGTGCTCACATTTTGTGCTGTAAAATCACACAGCGTGTATCCTGACACTACCCCCAGCAGCAACAACAGAAAAGCCCTGGGACCCACAGAAAATGTATCTGTGGGACCAAAAGATATCTCAGGATCCCAGGATCCCACTTTCTGTGGTCCCAGGTCGCATTCCCTAGTTAAGCACCATCAATATCAATACTTAATGGTATTCTCTAAGCTCAGGCAGTGAAGAAAATAGGGTTGTTATCTATCAAAGCACATTTTAGTTTTTGACAAGTAAAAAGCAGCATGGGGAATGCAGTAAGTCTGAAATGAAAGCCTAAAAGAAAACTCATATAACATCTGGTGTCATTTATCCCCTGTTGGCCTTCCATAGTGTGATATGATGAGCTTGTTCTGATTTAAGATCAGATGATTTGGTTTGAAAGAGGGGAGTGGGGGATGCAGGCAGTCTGGCAGCAAATTGGGATACAAAATCTGCTCAAATAATTGGAAACACGACAGATTTTCCTTAACTGATGCCAGTGGCATCTTAGTTTATCCATCTCTCTCAGCTGAATTTGTTAAGTGCATTATCTTATTGGTTTTAAAGTTTTCATCTCACTTATTTGCAGGGGAAAATGTGAGCAAATCAGTCATGATGGATTGCCTAATTTTCTGGGCTGAATAAACCAGTTTTATAAGACTGTTGATTCCTGGGTTATTAGTTAATAGAAACATTTATCAATTTCTTTATAGAGAAGGGGAAAAAAACTTTAACCAATGATTGCATTTTAAAACTTTCATTAATGTTTCCACATAATGCTTAGTGTTGGACATGAATATGGTAATCACAGATTTAAGGTTGGCTCGAAGCAAATTTTTTCTGTCCTTCCTCTCTTCTCTTTTTTTCTGTAGAAATTAGGAAAAAAAAGTCAAGCAAAAGGATGTCATTAGACTGGTAATTATGTTGAGTGTTCTTTGATCAAGAAAAGGGGCAGAGGAAGAGAAAGATCATTTCCTAGCTAGCAAATGCAATGCCTGTATCTATTACCAAATTTCTCTACATAAACAGGGCCTGATTCTGTGAGCTTGAACCCTTCTGACTTATCAGTCTCTGTCTCCTTTTTCTTCTTGACTCAAGTGTCAGCTGGACATTAACCCTCACTTCTGTGTGGCTTGAGCACAACACTAAAGCTGTGCCTAAAGGTATTCCATGAAGCCTTTGAGGTACTTTGAGGTACCTAAATTCATACATCAATTTTTGGGTGGTTCACAATGGAAACTCCAAAAATGCTGGTTTGCTGATAGAGATCCAAGAGGTATAATCTATGTAGTGACCCTATTAAAAAAATAAAACCAAAACCCAAAACACTTCCTAATGAGGAAAAACTCTTCCTTCAGTCTTACTGAAGTGTCATCAATATTTGGTTTTAAATGCAATATCTGCAAGCAGATGAAGACCCAGTGGGCAATGTAGCCATGTACTGCATTAGAGGTGGCACTATACACTGCCCTAGCTGATGCTCACAGGGACAAACAGATGTCCTCTTGTTCTCATCAAGGTGTAGCTTTCCCTCACTCAGGGTATAGCTGTGCCTGTTACCTGCACATTATAAAGCCCTTTGCACAAAGGGCCTTAATATAACTAAGAATCTTTGCACATTGATCAAACCGAAGTATCATTTAAAAAGACATCAAGTTCAGAGCAAGAATACGTCATGTGTGGACTGGTGAATAATGAACTCATGTTCTAAATGAGATGCAGGATGTCCATTAAATTTTTTTAACATCTCTCTTTCCATTTCCACCTCCTTTTTAACATCTCAGGTACCTGTGTTGAGCAGTGGTTCCAGAAGTGCAAAAGACACTTCCTTCAGAATAAGAATGAAGGGAGTTAAAAAACTTTTATGCAAGTAGACTTTGCTGTGAAATGTTATCTTTTGTTAGTTCAAAGGTTTCTGAAGATATAAATTCTTCACAACTGCCCTGAGGTACTGAGAATGTAAATTGAATACTTTACAATTTGTAGACTGTTCCTGCAGTAATGTGTATCTCCTCTGTGAGTGAGTGTTTAGGGATTTTTCAATTACTGTAGTCTGAAAACTCTCTGAGATTCTTTAGGGCAGAAAAAGGCTTCCTTCTCAAAGTTGAGTCACTGATGTTCAAATTAGCTGCCAAAAGCATTCTAATGATCTGTGTTCCAGATTTTGCTAAACAGGGGAAAAAATGGCCCATTTCACCAGGGGAAAGAAAAAAAACACCCCAAGCCTTCCCTTCCCCACCAGCAGTATTCAAAGGTTAGGTATTTTGCCAGGGTCGAGTGAGATGAATTGTTGACAATAAGTACACCTTGTTCAATAGGTCAAGGTCATTATTAAGGGATTCAAATGAACTTCTTTACATTTCCAAGGCTGTAGCATATGTGTGGCCTCCAGGCTCACCGTGCTGTTTAATAGCTTTTGTGAAAGTATAAGTTAAATGATAAATTGGTTGAATACGTCTTTAAATCCAGTCCATTGCATAACTGTATACTCTTACAATTTTACATACTGTGATCAAATGCACTTTGCAGAGCATGGCACAAATGGTCAGAAATACCAGCATTATTCCAGCTGATTATGATTTAGCAATGTTTACCATAGACTACTCTTGCTACAGTTTATTGCTGCTAAGGTCAATAACTAATACAATTTAACAGTTATTGCATCTCTAACAAATAAAAGATACAGCGTATTTCTAAATGCAGCGTGCATCAAAAATAGTGCAGGTAAAAACACTGGGAGTGATAGAAGTCTGTAATATTAAGTAACTCACTACAACATCATGAGGATCTTCTATGGCGGCCAGCAGGGGTGACCATCCTGGTTCCCTCTGACAGTCCAGGGATGAGCTGCTTGATGGCTTGAGAACAGGTGAGTGGGTGATCTACCGCACCAGGCTGCATCATCTGGGGGAACTTTCCTGAACCTATGCATTGGTTGCTCATTTCCAGACACAGCAACTGTGTAATCAGTCCCCAGATGAGTTGACGCACTTCATTTGCCAAGACTTGGATTGCTTATGTGGTTTCTGCACAGGGATTGGTCATTTGGAGTCGCTTCTTACACAGGAAATGGGGAATGTTCTCTGAAATTAGAAGGCAGCAGATTAATGCGTGAAGAGAGGGAGTATTTCCTAGAATCCTAAAATCCTTTAGGCTGGAAAAGATCTCTAAGATCATGGAATCCAACCATTCACCCAGCACTGCCAAGTCACCACTAAACCATGTCCCTCAGTGTCACATCCACGCATCTTTTAAATATCACCGGGGCTGATGACTCAACCACTCCCCTGGGAAGCCTTTTCCAACACTTGATAACCCTTTCCTTGAAGATCTTTTTTCCTAATATCCAATCAAAATGTCCCCTGGCTCAATATGAGGCCATCTTGTACAGCACAAGTGGTAACTGATGGAATTCATTGCCACCAAGTTACATGTGTGATAACATTCCCTTTCTGAGAGCTGGAAAGGAGAACTGAGAGGAAAATTCAGTTGTATTTGAAAACTGTTTCATTCTTGTAGCTTTCAGAATGTTCAGCCTTAATCTGACTTTGTTCAAAAACATTTAGTGAATATTGCCAGTCAGTCTCCTCTCAAGTTTTTTTCCTGCCCCCGCGCCTGTTCCTCTCCGGTTTGTATTCTCTGCTCACGAACCTTGTTTTCATTCAGATCCTACCTATTACAACCCAAAGATTCGCCCTTTCCTATTTTGTTACTCCCTATCCACCAGTATTAATTTGTTCCGCTGCACGCTCTACTATTTAGCTTTGTGAGACTTTCTAGTCATCCCAGAGACTTTGCAGCCATTTAAATTATGCAAAATGTGTATGCTTTAAAACAAAAAGTACACAGCCTGCCAGTTTATTGAAATGGTGTTATTGTAAATGAGATCTATATCTTTGCAGTGTATAAATTCAGTTCACAGTCACTGGTGAACTTCTCTTCCCTGCCTCCGGCTCTGCCAGTGGCCCCTTTCTGCACCCCCAGTGGGCTGGCGTGTTTCTGGGCCTGCTGAATGTGACACCCACTCTTCTCTGCAGATCTGCAAAGGGTCAAAAGTCCTTCAGCGTGCTCTTCATAGACCATCTGCACTATGCCTGGCTTTCAAGAGCGTGATCCACAGGGAGGAGATTTCTCTGCATAGGAATTCTTCATAGGATACAATGAATGCATAATTAAAGAGGACTTTAATGCAAGGAAGTAACAGAAACATAACTTTGGCCATCTTGTCAGAGCTTAGGCACACCAGAAGCTTTACTGTGACTTTGAAGAAAAAGAAGCCACAACTGATAGGCCTTCCTTAGCTGATAACTTCTTAAACAACTTCCTGTGATAATTCCCCATTGATAATGTGGGAAACAGGGAAATAAGGACACTGACAATTAGGTTATATTCCACAGTTAAACCCCGTGAGACCCAGGAAATGAAGAGTCAAGAGCAGTTTGGTGAACACACAGCAACCACAAGAGTATTTTCCACACGGGTTTCTTTGCAACCCAACTTTTTAACCCTGGGTCTTTGCCTTTTCTCCGGCAGTATTTAGTTGCACAAATCATCCAGGATAAACTGAGTAACTGGGCCAGATTACACAGTTTGATGTGTTTATTTCTGGGTGAGCAGTTTCTGGGATCTGTTAATGTTTCCCGGCTGGATTACGGAAACGCCGACTTTCCCCCTTTCCTGAACAGTTCGGTGTTCTTCTCCACTGGTCCCTTACCGGCGAGGATGACATAATCTGCCGTCGGGCCTGTTCCCTGGCAACCATCCCATTTCTTGGCTCTTTCCAGCTGAAAGCCAGTCTGAGTCACCCTGCACATTTCCAGTGTATCAAACAGACATAGGCTCGAGTTAATCTTGTTAGCACAATGAGGCAGTTTTCAAACATTGCAGCAAATCAAATCATCCCTAAGGACCGGGAGGGAGGAGAGGGCGGAGGGAGGGTGGGGGAGAAAGAGGCGAAGGCTAACCATCAAAGGTGGAACAAGCACAGAGGGACCCCGGCTCCCACCTGGACAGCAGGCTCCTCCATCGAGGCACCGCCAGATCCCGCTCTTCCCAGAGCCACCTCCCTTCCCAGCGCATCCCTGCCGTGCTCAGAGAGGAGGCAGCAATGGGCAGCGACAGCGAGAGAGCTCATCTATCTGCGAGGAAAGAAGCGGCTTTGATGGTTCCCCAGTGGATGTAATTGCGCTCATTACTGCCCATTTACATTTCATCACTCGATTATCGCAAATGCCTCATTACTGTTGATAAGGGCTTGCTGTTGAACTACTTGCTAACTATTCATTCCTGAGCTTTGCTGTCATCAGGCAGATCCGTGTGAGACAGGAGAGGACTGGGGAGGGCTGGGGGAGAGGGGGGACCACTGAGAAGACACGAGGAGGGGGAGGAGAGACAGGAGGTGAGAAAGGTCTTCTATCAGATTTGATTAAAGGCTGTGATTTAAATCGATATTTAATAAAGTGGCTGCTGCCACATAACGCGTGCAATTCCCCATGCAGGCAGAATCATGAATCCGAGGGCCTTGCTGCTTGCTACATAACTCAATTGGGTTTTGTGCACTGGTCTGGCACCTGTGTCCCTGAGCACAGCGCCTCCGAGGTAATGGGTTTATGAGCCGATGAACAGAGCTGATAGGTTCTAAATGGATTAACTAGGTGTCTGCAGCCTAGTGATGAATACATCAGGAAAAAAAAAAAAAAGAAAAAAGGAGAGATAGAGAGGGAAAGGAAAAAGGAAAAAAATTGTCTGCATAAGCAGAGAGTGATAGAATGTGTTGACAGACACTGTGGCTGTCACGAACCCCACAGGGTGAAACACTGCTCAGCTCCTGTCAGTCAAGTGCTCCCTGAATAGCAGGTGAAGACAGTAGGCAGCAAGGCTTCACAAGCCTGCAGGTGACAGGTAGCATCACCCTGCTGCTGCTCCAACAACTGCTGCAAAAGGCTGAAATGGAGCATGACTCATCTCACAGCTATGGCCAGTCTGGGAATTCCTCAAAGGCACTGCGTGTGCTGTTTTGGCTGGTGGGCCTGCCTTCCACCATGGCTCAAGCACATGCTCCAGCCAACCTGGGTGTGTATTTATATCCCTGGGAGTGGGTTACTGTTGTTATTGTTGTGGTCCCGCAGTGATTCCTCCAGCAGGGTTGGATTTCTGCCATGCTGAGCTCTGCACAGACACTCACTGTGAGGTACTTCCAGCCTCTAAGTGTTTCTTTAAGTGAGTAAACCACAAGGACCATGAAAGAAGAGTTATTGTATTCCCAGACGGGAGATAGCAACCAACAGGTTGAATAATTTGCCCAAGATTCCACAGGAGAACTGGAAATTGAAGCCAAATCTCTTAAACTCAGATCTAATACCCTAACTGTGGAGTCATCCTTCCTCCTGTGGACAGGGCCATGGAACCTCACAGGCCATGTCTGATCTACAGAATATGTTGTAAGTGGAAAGTAAAATCAGATAGACTTTAATGATAGTCTCTGTTTACTACCATTGAGCTACCAACAGTGCAGTGTTAGGTTAGAGGATTTTGTGGGTCTACGACTTTTCTACCACCCCTTGCATTGGCTGAGAAGATACATGTTTTGTAACTTCCATAACCTGCCACAGCACCAGGAAAAAAAAAAAAAAAACAAACCCAAACAAACCAAGTCCACGTTGTTATATGCAGATGTTACAGAGATAAATGAATTGGTGTCTGTATCTGCTGTCACAGTTACACAGGAGTTAACCAGACTGGTTTGAAGTAGGCAGCTGTTTTTCAGAATATGTTGCCTTTTTACTAAAAATTGAAAACTGAGTATGTCTATTTGAAAAATACTTCCACAGTGCTCATGAGAGTTATATTTTGGATTTTTATCCCACCATTGTTCTTGCTGTCTGATTCTCCCCAAACAGATTACATTGCATATAATTTTCACCTCTTGCTGAGCTGCTGCAATGAATTATGGAATCCTTTGGTTTCCCATGGGAAATGAAGTCAGAAATATCAGTACCCCAGATATTTCAAAATTGAAATCTTTAGTTAAAAGGGGAAAAAAAGTAAGAAAGGAATCTTTTGCAAGAAATAGCCAATTTTCCTTTTTTTTTAAAAAAAATTATGTGTGTGAAAAATTGAGTAATTTTTATCCTTAAATATATTTAACATAGAACAGGGTAGACATAGCAGATAGCTGCTTACTATGTTGCTGCACATAAACCACAATTTAAAACCAAAATCTGACCATGTTAAGCCATGATTTCATAAATGTGCTCAGCCAGGGTGCATCCAGGAGAGTGAATTCTCTGAGGCATTGCTCTGCACCCACATTTGATGGTTGCTTTTTAAATTCTTGTCCCAATTTTTAGCAACTATTTTTCTGAAAGGAAAAAAAATGTAATGGAATGAGTTCCTTTTATTTGTTTTCTTTTTTTTTTCTTACAAACAAACTTCTATAACAAAATCCTATGCAATTAGAGTGGCTTGAGTCATTCAGTATTATTCAGACCATCTGGGTAAACTATATAATGCCATCCTGGCTATAACAGATTCCATTCAAGAGTATTATGAGAAGAAGCAAGTTTTTCTGTAAGGGTGCATTTGGGAAAAGGAAAAGAATGTTATGGAGACAAAAAGACCCATCAGTAAATGATCAGGTAACAATTGGTTCTGTGTAAGACAATGCAAAAAAGCTCCAATCAAAATGCTTGTCTAATTCACTGAATTTGTAAGGATTTCTCTTCTGATTTTAAGTTCACTGTGTGTAATGCAGCCAGCTCTCAGCCACACAGAAATCTGAAGACTCTGGACACAAAAGTTCCTTCTGAGTTCTGAAGTCTCTGATGTCTGTGACAATTAAAGATTATACATACATAATGATTATACATACAAATGATTATACATACATAAGTCTACAGTAAATGAACAGCCATTGTTAACAAGCAAAGTGCATCTTATTATGTTTATATGTTTAAGAGTTTCTTCCTGTTTGATTTTACAAAGACAGATTAGATTACAGAATTTTCCCCTAAAATTTAAGACAAAAAAAAGTGAACCAACGACTGCAAACAAGAGTGTGACCCACCAAAAGGAAAAAGTACTCTAATCTGAAAATACCAGTGCGACAGACGTCAAATGCACTATTGGTTGACTCACCATGGAGGGATGTGTTGTGATATGACATGACTATTGATAATTATTTAATGGAGTTTTCAGTTCTAGTCAAGTTCTGCTTGTTTTGCTCAAAATTTTACTGTCCAATTGCCTCTTACCAATAAACATTTCTGCTTAGTACTTGTCCAACTGAGTTGTGACTTAATTTCAGAGATAGATTACTTGCTCCAGCCTTAAAAATATGAGTATTGTCAACATTCCTACCATCAGTTCCGCCATTGTATACAGAGTTAGAAAAATGCATGCACTCGGGTCAGTGTACTCAGCATAGATTAAGAAGAAAGAAAATGTAGCTGCTTCTATTTGGCTGATCGAGAAATACCAAAATAAAACGTTATAGGGGAACAGATCATGTATCCTTCTAATTCCCGGTGCAATTTGGAAAATGTACAAACCTTATTTTTAATATTTTCATATCAGAGTGATTCCTTCTATTAAAAATATCGATTAGATATTCCTGCCATGTCCCCCGACCTCTCCCCACCGCCTTCCCTCCAGAATAAAAAGATGGTGATGGAGGAAGAGTAGTTGCCTCCTGGCATTAAAACATGAGCTGTGCGCATCCATCTGTTCAATGGAAATCATAGACCCTAGAGTCACATGAAATGGTGACTCAGACTCAGAGGGAGATGACCTTGGGAGGCTCTCTGTCAAGACACTTTTTGTTGTCATTTGTGATCTTTGATGATTCTTTGTCTTGCCTTCTGAAGGACCTTAATTTTTTGTCCTCTGGAAAACTGAGATCAGTCAGAAATATTTCCTTCTAGGACATAACATGCCATAGGGAGTCCTTTGATTGTGTTTAGTAAAGGCTCTCCTCCTGGTTGCTGCTCTCTGTGGCTGTTCTTTCCATGGTGAAGGTTTTTGGCCACCCTACAACCATGATCCCTCCAGCCTGGCCTTACAAATTCTTCTCAGATGCTTTAGCCAGCATTCACATCCTCTTGCTCATCTATTCCTGCAAGAAATATTAATACTCTGCTCTTTCTTGTCTAACCCCAGGAAATATTAAGGACATGTATGTGAGTATATCTGTGTTCTGAGGAGTGGTCCATGAGCAGTTTCTTCTGTTGTGAAATTTTGCACCACTGAGATATGCAAAACTGCCTCTCAAGCAGTTTAGGGTGCTGAGCACTCACAGCCCACACCTCTGGAAAGCAGTGAGGATGTTCAGCTTGCCTGGGTCTTGGCCACAACGGGCATAACACAGGAAGGATTTAGTCATACCTCATCCAAGAAATATTTTGCAGATGCAGCTCAATGAAGGCATCTGGACCAAGAAAGATAATTAAACCAGGACAGAAACAAAGACAAACTCCTTTCATAGCCTACAGAGAATTTGACCAATTGAGTGCCTTTGTTTGTATCAGCTAAACATTCGTGCGTGGAAATATGATGGTTAGAATAAATATTTGGTGCCTACTTGGTAATATTCATGAAATGTATTTACATGTTTAGATTTTTCCAAATCTGCATACCTAAACTTTAAGCATATGTGCAATCAGCTTCAAGTTTTCCAAACAAAAAAAGACCAAGAAAGGGGGGAAAAATAGCATCTGCTCCTCAGCTAATCAAACCACCCAGGGAGATTGTCAATAAACAGTGCAAGGACCGGGTCCTCCTGCCGCTCCTTATTTCCTACGTGTCATATTCCATAGTGGCAGTTAACTGAAAGCAGATCATTGAAGATTGCTCACAAGGGGTTGCTGCTTTTGGGGTTTTTTTATTTAAGAAAGGCCAAAATGTGGTTGAATGGGAAGAAATGGCAATACACTGGGGTGAAGAGAAGAAAGTGTGAGAAACAGCTTCCTGATCATCAAAATGAGAGGAGGGTAAAGAATTGCTGCAGGTGTGAGAGTGCCCTGCCATGACTGGAGAGACCCTGGTGGGGCTAGGGGAGCTAGGAATGAAGGAATGAAGTTAAGAATGGAAATCAGAGGGTGAGAGTATTTTACTTTTTTTGCCTTTGTTCCTCACCTTTCAACACTTTTTTAGCTGGCAATAAACAATTAATAAAATAACTTACTAACTTATTTTTAATGAAAAAATTACCTTTCACCAAATTAAGTCTGTTCAAACCATGAACATAGATTGTTTTGTTGATAGTTTTTGGTAAGCATTTCTATCTTAATTTTCCCCCTCTGTCATCCTGAGGAGGAGAAGTGGGAGAGGAGTGCATGGTCAAGGTCAACCTTTCCAGAAGGAAAGTCATGATAGCAATATATAAGAGGATTTCCTTGACAAAAACCATTATAACATTTTTGAATATCAAGTAGCAGTCTATGACTATATGATATAATTTACAGGAAACAACTGGAACAAACCATCTAGTGTGTGTTCTGAAGAGAGTGCCAGTTTTTCCTGCCATGCCTAAGTATCCCTTAAAAAGAGGTACTGGCCATCTTATTTAATAGGTTCTTGTGCAGGTTGAAAAAGGAAGGTGATTTCTATCTGTGCTGTTAGAGCAACATTTTGAGAGGATGGAGAGCTGACACCTTGAATTGAAAATTATAGCACACAATTTGCTTAATGTTACATGCTGCTTAGAATGGTATCCTAAATGGGATAAGATAGAATAAGAAACATGACAAAATAGAGAAAGGTGAGGAAAAAAGATGAGAGCTGCTTTATCAATTACCTTTCATACTCACAACAGCCATTTTTGGGTTTTTGTTTGAGGTTTGGTTTTTTTGTTAGTTTGTTGTTGTTGTTGTTGTTGTTGTTGGGGGAGGGGGGGTTGGTCCTTTTTTCCCCTGCTTTTATTTTTATTGAAGATAAGGCTCTCTCATGGTTTTATTCAATGCATAACATACAAGCCTGTCAACTTGTATGTTATGTTATGTTATGTTATGTTATGTTATGTTATGTTATGTTATGATGTTATTTTCCCCTTGACTGGTCAATATGTGGTAGAGACTCTGTTACATTACAACTGGTAACACTGGAAAGACTCAGCATAAGCAGGATGGAAAGTGGTTGGGGTATGAGTACTGGGTATCTTCCCAGTATAATTATTGTAGGATCTCCCAGTCAGAAGAAAGCCTGTGCCAGAAAGGAGATGGTGGCAGAAAGAGCCAAAACCTGCTGACTATGGAGGTAAGGTGTTGCCTTAATTTCTTGGACCCGGTTTATGTGCTGCCAAACCTGTGGCAACAGCTCAATGTAGTACCACTCTATGGCAGTATCACTGTGCCTTTGTAATCCCCTTTCCATCAGATCAGGATGTGCCACTCTGTGCTTTTTGACATGTGGGCTGCAATGGGGAGTTTGTGCCTAAACAAGGTATTTTGGTGCCAAACCACCAGGCCACTCCTGAGTTGCAATATCCTGTAACACACTGAGGAGGTTGCTGTAAGGTTGCCCCACACTCTCACCCCGGTTGCAAGATGAGCTTAAAGCAGTAGCTAAGATGTATAGAGAAATTACTTCAGATTTATTTACAGAGACTCATTTGTGTTGAACTAGCAGTTTTCTATTGTGTCAGCAACTCTCTATTGCATTTATTTGTTACTGTGACATTAGGCAAGAGTACAATCCTATTAAACCTGTACATTACATTTCACAGGATTGTAAGCCTTTTTTATTTCACAGAATGAGAAAAAATATGAATTCTTACTGCTGAAAATTCCTGATACAGCAGTCAAGACTGAAAATACTGTCACTCTCAGAGTAGGAGCCTGGTGGGGTTTTTTTCAAACCAGTGTATTTTTTAATAATTTAATAACTGAAACAAAAATTTACTGGGTTTTGCTATTCATTGGGATGATAGGGAAGATATTTAGACTTCTATCAGTGAAGAACTGAGAAAAAAGTTATCCCTCTGTTCTTTTCAGCTGGCCTCTTGTCTAGCAGGGAATTTCTTTGTATTGAGTTTATCCTGTTTTGCAGGTGGTGCCTTAAGTTTTAGCTTTCATATTTTCCATATTCTGTACTGCCTTAGTGTGTGACTTCACATAAAGTGTTAGCAAGTTCTCTTCATAGTTTAGTTAAACAAAGCAATCCTTTTCCACCCCCCAAACCAAGGACACCATTACAGCTTCAGGCCCAAGAAGCATAAACACCAGCAAATTGAGGAGAGCAATCTGGGAGGATGGGACTTCATAACCTGAAACTGTCATTGGACAATTAACTCCAATATGTAAATGGCCCAAAACTTATAAAAGGTATGAAAATTTGTGACTGAGCATCCATTTTGGGTCCATCTTGGACATACCCACAGCTGGGGTCTTGTACTGCCCAAGGTGTATCCTCTGAAAGCCTTTCAATAAATACCTACTTTATTCCTTTAATTCTGTCCAGTCTCTGTTCCACGTAGCCTCTTTAGTCATCACAGGTAGACCATTGATGCAAGGTCATCTGATCTGTTAAACCGATCTGTTAAAAACCTGGAGATTAAAATGGCAATTCTTCCTAAGTCCATGCTATGTCAGATCCTCTGAGCATTTAGGTGGCTACAGAAAGATGATGGCCCTGGGATTTCCCCACACATTCTCAGGGCCAGCTGAGGGGCTTACTCTCACTGATGGTGCAAAAACCCTCAGCAGAGACATTCTTCAGAACATCCTCAGGTATAAAAAAGCACTCTATTGAATCATTGTTCAGGAATGCTTTGGTTTTCTTTTAGGGACAGGGAACATTTTGAACCAGCAGTGTAGACTCCTTGAAAATTCCATGAGCGTGAATGACCGCAGAGCATAAACTTCCTTTATTCTTTGTGAATGCCTTGGGCAGAGGAAACAGATCATGACTGGAAAAAGAGTGTTTGGTGAGACAGGCATTTAGTCTTGTTCTCGTTTAAAGCATAAATGGAGGAAAAGTAAGATTTCTGCAAATCCCTTCCAAAAATGGAGAGAATAGGAAATCAGCTTTGAAAGTCTCTTACCACTGTGGTAAGAGTGCATGAGATCAGAGACTATGAATGCAGCTTTTTTCTGCTAACACTATTAATTATTTTAATTAATATGATAGATTCACTGGAAATTATAAAGAAATGAGAACTTGACTTTTGCTGAAGATAAAAGTCTGTGGTACTGTTTCAGATCCTGGATGGGAACCCAGCAAATTTTAGTTCATTCCTTGTTTACGTCATGCCTTTGGTGTCACCTTGTACAAATCCTTGTGTCTCTTCATGTGTTCTAACTCCCATAAAAAGGAAAGAATACCTCTTCCCCTTAGAGATGTTTTGTAAGGACGTGTTTGGAAGGCACTTCAATATTTTTGTGATCAATCCCATTGAATTTCTGGGGATGAAAAGTGTATTTGCAAAAGATTATAAGGTATGATTACAGGGTTTGTTCAAATATTTATTTACTGGCTATTTTATTTGCTATTATAGAAAATCTGTTGAAAATTTCACCTTGCCAACAATTTCTATACTGTTTGTAATATATAGCAGTACAAAGTTAAGTTATGGCAAATTTTGGGCTTTAAAAAGTGATTGATGTAAAATTCTACTTATGCTTCTCAGTGTGAAATTATTTACAGCAATATGAATTTTCTGAGGCAAATTTTCCATGAGACTGCACTGATTTACACAGCTAGAGATCTGGTCTGTTGTGTCTATATTAATAATAATTTTACCTGAAGTTACAGCAATCTTAAATGTTGACAGCAAGGCTATTTGTTTCCTGCCACACATTTGTATCTAGCAATGATTGAACATTTACTTATTTGTCTCAATTTTATATCAAAATAATGTGACAAAATAGTGTTTAGTACAAAACTGTTGACTCAATTCAGTTGTAATTTTCTTTTTTTTTTACAGGTAAATAATTATGCAAATGGAAATTACTGAACATGTGTCCTATTATTGATTTTTATCCCTTTCAAATGTGTAGATAGTCTTGAATCTTAAATCCCATATGGAATAAATAGTTACATCAACACACATGTTATTTGCAAACTTGCATGCTGTCAATCATTTGTGCTGACATGGTAATTGCTTGAACAGTTGAGATATTGGATTACTTTCAAGGTCTTACCTAGTGAAAAGTTGGAGGTATGAAGAGTTCTGTTAGAGTTAAGCCAGGTTTATCAAAATTTAATGCTGAAAAAATAAGATGACACATATTTACCTTTTGGTACTTCTTGAGGTAATTTGCAATTTTTTTATTTGGCCCAATATTTGCATTAAAATGTACCTGCTTTTCTGCTTCTAAGGGAAGATTTATATCCATCCTAACTCTCTAATGCAATACAAAAAGACTGTGGTAATATCAAATTCTATCTCTGGTGAATTTGTTAGGATAAAAGCTCCCTGTGGAAGCATGAGTGCAGAGGCCACCAGGAAGCAGGGCTGCAAAGAGACATGGGGTCCTCAAGATTGGGGCAATGGCAGCAGGGATGCCAACAACCCAGGAAATTCTGTGGCAGCATGGTGAGGCTGAGCTGAGGCATGGCTGAGACAAGATAAAAAGACTTCTCTAAGGCAGAGACAGGCTTTTTGGAGCTCTTAAGCAATCCAGTATCACCAGGGTCAAAAGGTAAATTTTTACCAGCTTTGTCCAGGGTGAGTGAATAAAGAGAAGGCAAGGTTCCCTGCTGTATTCCAGAGTTCAGGCTGAAGTTTGAGAGCGCTTCCCATCCCAGTGTAATTTCAAAAAGTGAGTCATGATTGCATGTGTGCAGCAAGAGACACCTGAAAAATGCCAGCTCAACCAAGACCCTGAGCATTTGATCTCTTTAGTTTCACTCATCTCAAGATGGAGAAGAAACTTGGAGCTGGGAAAGTACTCAGAGTTTCTACTCATGTTTGAAAGGGTAAAATTAATAGTTTGTATTGGATGTTTTTCTAATGCATTATATAAATATCAGGGCATCCCAAATTCCTTGTGCAATAACCCTGTTTTCATGCACAGAAATATTGTGTCTTGAAGGAGAACATATTTAACAGCAGACACTACTGTCGGTTTCATACTATAAAGAGATATTTTTAAAACTTCTTTCTGTCATTGACTTTTTTTTTGAGCTTAAGTATATTTTGCATTCTGGTATTTTACCACAGGTGTCCTGGGTATTAATTCAAGTTACTTTAAATATATGTGTGTTTGTGTATTAATGCACACTACTGTACTATTGATCTCTGTTGAAAAATGTGAGGCTCTATCACAGCAGTTCATTTTCCCTTCAGAGCAGTACTTTCTTTGTCAGCATTGGACATATCTGTAGATGGCAGCTCACAAGAATGAGACATTCTGATATGGCCCTTAGTGAAATGGATCTTTAATTTTTTTTTTTTTTTATGAGTTAGCATTATTAAGCATATTTATTAGGACATGTAGAGGTCAAGTTCCTGGAATTGTGCTGATGGCAAGTCAGGAAGATCTGGTGAAAGTTATATCTAACATAAATGTATTCATATTTACAACATTAGAAAAGAAAATCTCAAGTTTATAGCCAAAGTTAGAGAGCAGATTCATAGTCATGTTTGGCTAATCTGTCAGCAATTTCTCCCCACCAAAAGTGGGGATTTTTGTTTTTAATACTTTGAGCTCTTTTGAAAGGGTGTGTGGGGGGGGTTTTGTTTTGTTTTGTTTTTAATATTGTAAATGAAATGCTAAACATGATACATTTTAACAGGAAAAATTACTTGAAAATCTGTGTGTTACTTTTCAAGGAAAATCTTGTGTTTTCTAAAAAGTTAAATGCATTACTAAATGCTGATGAATAGAGATATATAATACAATATGTAGGGGGCCTTTTGCAGATTGAGATGGCTGTACTTTAAGTCTTTTAACATAATAACTATTGTAGCATTGTTTTGAAATGTTTTACAGAATTTTGTAGCTGAGAGAGAAATAATCCAGAGCTCAGAGAGGACAGAAAACATCTTGTGGTGCAGCTTTGTAGGAAGGCAAATTAATATATGTGAATGTTGCAAAGTTAGGATAACAAGTATTTTGTTTCCACTGATTAAAAATGAAATAGAAGAAGACTTTGCTAAGGTTTATAAAATAAAAAGTGGCCTCTTAGTTTTTAATACAAAAACATCTGTATAGAAGGAAGGCTAGCATTAAAAATGTCTTGGAAACTTCTATCTCATCATTAGTAAGTATTGGTCACCAGTAAGAGATCAGGTGTTGCTAATATTTTTTTACACAAGAGCACTCAGGATCTGGCAATAACACTCCAGTTCAGAAAACACTTTGTGGTGACAGCTGAAAAACACCTTCTTTCTTGGCGTCAGTCCCAGTGATACCCTTGGAACACATGCTGGAAGATGAAACAAATACTGTGTGGACAGGTCAGAAAACTTCCAGTTTGTAATTTATTTTTCAAAATGAATTAAATTTGTTTGCTACATCAAAAAATCACCAAAAAGAATAGCATGAAAGACAAAAGAACTGGCCAACAATTGCAATTTGGAGACAGTGTAATTCCCCTGTGTGTTTCTCTGGAAATTATTCCTTTAAGAATAACAGTGTTGTGTCAGCAATCTCTAAGAAATCACTCTTAAGTTTCTGAGACGAATGATTTTAACTGCCACAGTTCAAAACAGAATGAACTATGTCAATAAATGGTGAGGTGTCAGCAAAGAGGCCAAAAAGGCTGCAAAGGTTTAAATTATCACCCTAAAGTAACTCTCATGATGTAAAGAGCATTGTTTTGGTTTGGGGTTTTTTTTGCAACTTATTAGCATTCTCATTCTTCTGAAAAAGCCAAGTGGAAAATTTGTAAATATTGACATACATTAGTGTTCTCCAGAGTCATTCCTGTCCTGTAACTATCGTGTTGCAGGGAAAGTATACAGTTGATAAACGGAATAATTTCTGTGTCACAGATAGCACATCTGTCACTCACATGTCACTCACTTTGGGCCTGCATGAAAATGATCAGAGAATTTCCCACACTTACCACCTTTGTCCAAAGATATTTCTTTTTAAAGCACTTTGTCATGTCTTTCAAGATTTGTGTTAGTGATTGTGGAAATCGAAATGAAGTCTCCTCCCTCTATTTATTTTAATCCAAAATGCAGGCATATATGTGTGTATATAAAAAAATAAATATTATTAATTATAAAATAGACTTTGTAGATGTGTTTCAAAATTTAGAATTCCCAAATAAAACAATATTCCCAACAGCATTTTCCTCATTTAAAATTATTCATATGCATTCCCCAGAGTACTGGGAAAGCAGATAGCAGAGACTTTTTATACCCAGCATATAATTGACAAAATCAGGTTCCCAGCATACAGATAAAAAGATGTCCCATTTCTGCTGGATCCACTTTTTGAAAACCTATGATGTGTTTTTTGATCCACTCACTGAGAGCCATGCTCAGAGAAGGGATGGGATAATTTTGGGGAGAGAAGAGACTCATTTTCCAGGAAAAGGGATCACTCAGTATCCAGAGATCATCTGGGAACCAAGTGAAGACAGCATGTGTGTGGTCTGAGGTCAACTGTCCCCGTTTTGCAGGCTAGTCTGCCTCTCAATAATGAACCAGTCTTTCTGCAAGCTCTGCCTTTATAATAGAGCCAAGAATAGAGGGTGCTCATTTTAAACACGCATCTCACTGATGCTCACATTTGCCCCCACTGAATTTCAAGGATGCTAAACCATTGCTTCTGAAAATGCCCCCTTCACTTTTATTACCTATTGTTGCCTCTGAGAAGAGACAGGGGAAGCAAAGGTCTTCTCGTGACGTGAGGAGGGAGGAGTCCTTTGCTGTGGGAGTGTTGGTAGGTCCAGATCTTTAAGCTGGAGGAAGGTTTAGGCTGAGGAACCTGGCATGGATGGTGCTGCAGACATCAGCAGCTGGTTCAGCCTCTGAAGCAACAACTGCTGTACCTGGGGCTGAATCGGGGCATACCACGTTTTAACAGGGAGAGTCCTAAACTTTTAATCTTCTGACACTATGTCTGTTGCTTTGGAGAAACAGTGAGCTGTGAGTAAAGTTATTTAACAGTTTCTGTCCGAAAATTTGGAACCTCAGTGGCCATTTGACTTAAGTAGTTGGGAGATATTTTTCTGGAAAATGTTTCAAGGCCAGAAGCTAATGCTATTTTATAAATGTTTTTCTTCCATAAGCAGCACTCTAAAGGGGTTAGGTTCTGTTTTGAGCATTACCTCAGACAGTTTCCATAAACACATTTTGGAAGATGATGGCTGGGCTGGTTTTGTTGGAAAATACTGTTTCCCTTTTGTGAAATTTTATTCTAAATTATTATTTGAATATGTGTATTGGAGCTTGTCACCCTAAAATCCTTGAACACACAGAAACCTTCCAGAATGAGAGAAGACAGCACATCTCTGTGTTTAATAGCCCTGACAGACTTTTCTTCTAGGTTCACTTCTAATTGTTCTTTTATCCCTTTTATTATTTCTGGCTCCAAAATTTCCTGTGGCAATAAGGTCCATATTTTAATTACATGTCAAATGAAAAAGTATTTACTTCTGTTAACTTTAAACAGGCTGTAATAAATTCATGTTCTTCAGAATGAGAAACAATTATAATTGTTACCTATTCATTCTCTCCATGTCATTTGTGGTATGCTCTACTTTTCTAATATCCTAATTTATTTCTTTCTGAATTGGTGGAGTCCTAATAAGTAGTAGTCTCCTACACTGCTCATCAGTGGCATCATCTCTTTTTTTCTAGGAGACAGAATGACACAGGGAAGTATTTTAACAAGATGCTTGTGTTGTCCTGGTCTGTGTTAAACTTGGAGCTGGGAGTAAAAACAACTCATCTGATTTCAAGGGCTTTGATGCAACCTAAGAGTAAGACAGTTCTGTGTGTACTTTTCTCTCACCTTTTAAGTCTTAATGCATTAGTGGAGCAGAATATTTGTGGTGTTCCAAGAAGAGTGCAGGCCTGATTCATACACACTTGTCTGAAAAGTGTGGGGGCAGTCACCTTCTGCAGTCACAGCAGTTTTCCACCCAGCTTCAAGGGGACCCTGATGATGACCAATTTGCAAAAATCTAGTGATGAGTGTACAGAGGGAAGTGTGAGTTTATATGAGATATTTTATGCCAGATTCTGCTTAGTTTTAAAAGGACATGAGTAAAGGTGTGTGAAAGGAGGTGGAGATCAGTATCACAGGACAGTGAGAACCTTGAAGACCTCTCTTGGTGCCATGTTTCACTGTCCAACACCGGGTAAGAGGTCTGTTTAGGTCAGGCTCCTTGCTGGAGTACCCAGGCTCCAGACATTGTCCCCTGGTGAGCTGTATCCTGTGACAGTTGGCACTAACCAGTCTGCAAGAAGCAGTGAGAGACGGCTGGTGAGCAGGAGGCTTCTCTAGCAAGAACAAATGCAAAAAAAGGGAAGATACCTAAGGCCTGGCAAACAAAGATTTCACTACCATCACAGCCTACTTCAGAGCAGAATTTCTGCTTGTTTTAAAGCAAAAAAAAAAAGATGTATTTTTATCACAGCTGTAATAGTAGGTGAAAATTCTTGGAAACTAAGAAAATTGTTAATTTCTTAATAAGTGTTTTTAAGAACTGTGTTCATAGACATGTTATTCTTTAGGTGTAAGTCATTCAGTATTGTCATACTAGTATTGATATTATGATCCCTAGGTTCAACTGAGCAAGAATTCACAGCAGCTTTTGCTATGCACTTTCAGTGAAATAGGAATATCAGTTCAAATATTTTGGAGAGTTAGATACTCTTTAATAAATAATACATGAATAATCATGTATTCAGGTCTTTTTTAGACATCTGGGAGGAGCAAAAGGAAAGAAGGAAGAAAGGTAGGCAGAAAACTAGTAAGGTGAAAGTTGGGTGATAATCTTCATTTTACTTAAAGGTGGGAAATGGAGAACTTTATTAAAATCAGAATTTTCTGTCCTAAGGGTTAGGTTTCACTGGTGACAGGCCTTTTGTCTAGATCTACAGCAGTGAAACGGATCTAGTCCACTTACTTGACCATAATAATTTTTAGGCAGACAGGAAAACATAGTTGCCTAAGAACTCTGATTGGTTAAAGTGGTGAAGGATTAAGCCTATGGACTGAGACAAATACCTAAGATTTTTTCTAGAGTTGTGGTTGTTTGTATGTTTGCATTGTATTTAATTTCTTCATCCCACACAGCAGAATAGACAGACAAAAGAGGTCTGCAAGAATGACACCGTCTACTGAAAAATACTGTAGGTCTGCCCTCTTCTGGGCAATAGGGTTCCAGAACCTGTTGTGACAGGTTTTTGGTTTCCCTCATACTGTTTTCCAGTCAACTGTGTAAGTTTTGTAGGCCTGTGAGCCGAGACGTCTCCTCTCTTCTCCTCCCTGTTATCTCAAACTGTGAGATGGTCCTTCTTGCGCCTACTAGAAATTAACAGAAATCAGGAATTAGGGATATGAGGTGGGGAAAGATAAGCTCTGCCCTCCTTCACTGTGAGCTCCTATGGAACTTGGAGTGCTCCTGAGGCAATGCTTTGGGATACACTTAACACAAATCCCAGTCTCTCCATGTGTTGAATGTTCTGCCCAGTCTTGAAATATACAATATCTTCTCACAGGTAACATAAATATCTGTGCTAAGCCTGGATCAGAATAAAAGAATCGCAAGGAAAAGGGAAATCCAAATAAGGAAATCTCAATTTAAAGACTTAGCATAAGGAAATAATCTCTCTAATTATGACATGCAGTTTTACCAGGCTCATT
Organism: Pycnonotus jocosus; assembly: GCA_013400435.1. Lineage (NCBI taxonomy): Eukaryota > Metazoa > Chordata > Aves > Passeriformes > Pycnonotidae > Pycnonotus > Pycnonotus jocosus. Next base: position 259,421 of record VWYP01027883.1, on the reverse strand, counting down.
CTGCATCCAGAAATCCAAAATGGGCATTTGTTCAAAGCCAGTAAAAGTTAACTCTTCCTATCTCTTCCATGGATAAGGGAATATGAAAGCATTTCACTGTCTAGCTGGTTTGGGATCTTGTATTCAATCACTTAACACATTCTGATTCTCAGTTGCAACCATTTTAATTCCTCAGTGGTTTTGAAGACATAAAAGTGGGTTTTTTGTGAACATTTCCTACTCTAGACCGCCAGACTCCGGATCCACCTGGACCCAGTCACATCTGCAGGGCTTTGCAGTAGATTTAGGGTGCAGCCTGTACTGGAGATGGCATGGCTGGCCTGCCTGGGTTTGCTTGCAGGGACATTGTTCAGGGCCTGATTACTGGATTATCCCAGTGTCTGTGAGGGATATTTGCCATTCCACATCATGGCCTGACATCTTGTTATAATCTACCTTACTTCTACATGCTTTGTGAAGACTTGGCAGTTTTCTTTTCACTTAGACAGTGTGTGTGTGTATCAAACCTCTGGCTGTGGATGAGAGTGCCTGGAATTAAGAACATTTGCACCCCTCATATTCCTTTTGTGAAGCTCAGTTTTCACGGTTGTTTTCCAAAAAGACAATTTGCATATTTCATCCATTGTTAGTAAACAGATTATAAGGCACTCGTTTGTGTGCTAAATCACAGCAAACTGTGCTTTGTGAATCTGATTCTCATCTCCCCTTCATTCTAACCTGGCTTAACTCCATTGATTTCAGTGGAATTACTGCTGATTTATGTTGTGAAAGTGAGGGGAGAATCCAACAAGCAAATTTCCCTTTTGCACATGAGCATGCCAAAAGAAGTCCTAATTTACCATTGTGAATCTCTTCCAATATAGTGCTGGCTTAATTTCTTTTGAATTACTTGGCTTGAACGTTACTGCAGTGAATCTGGCCTAGGATTCATATAATTATCTTTGTGTGCTTGTTTCTTCTCTTTTTTTTTTTTCTTTTCTTTTTTTTTTTTTTCTCTATGTATATTACCTCACAGGAACACTGAATTTACTGCCTGCTTTGCAGGTGACTTGCATTTGACTCTATAAGGAAATGCATTTTTTGAAATCACAAGATCAGTTCAACATATATTGGCTACTAAAAATGGTGATTCCAACACAACAAATCTCTGTTTCTGGTTATGTCATACTATCTAAATAACCTGTAATTTCTCCCCAGCTTTTTACAGTAGTATCTCAGTGTGTACTGTAATTACTGAAGGATTTTGCTGTAACATGGCTTTGGTAATGATGTGAAAATGCTGCTCTGCCTGTTCCTTTATCTTGAGAAAGATATACATAACACAATATAGCTAAATATGTGATAACTGCTTACTCACACATAGCTGTATCTAGCAATAGCTACACAAAACTTGGTTTTCAGCAGCTTTTTCTGGTTTTTGTATGTTTACGTTCTTGTTGTAAATACAGTATGGAAATTAATATACTCATGCATTTAAGAATAAAATACCATACAGATGAGTCCATCTTTTAAAAATCCAAGTGAAATATATATACAAACTGATAAATACCATACTAAAATCAATATAAAAAGTGTATTAAAAGGCAAGAGTAAGTGAAAGATTCATATGTTATCAGTCTTTGGCAGAAAGGAGAATTTTATGTTTGTTTGAACAAATTATACCATTTTGCATCATGCTGTTTGTACTTACTCTAGGCAACTTACAAGCATAATATTGATGAGGAAAATCTCTTCCATGATCCAGGTTTCTTTAGTAGTGCATTTTGTACACTTGACAAATGAACAGGGCTTACACTCCTAAATTACTGAAGTGCATTGAAACATTTCTTGTCCACCTCTGTTTGCTGTATACCCTATATACAAAGCATAAGATTAAATCAGCTCGATGGTTGTGTTTCGGCAGCTGATTTAGGTGGAAAGCAGACATCACGTAAAAGATACCCACAAATTCTTCTCTTCTGAGAGAACCCATGTGAAGAGGAGAGGAAAACACTGGCTGAGAAGAAGTAATGATGGGTGTTTTCACTACGCTGCAGCTGTAACCACCTGCACATGGGATAAAATTTTGCTCCACACTGCAACCCTGGAGTGGCTCTTGAAGAAGTTACCTGGATCTTTGATTGAAGCTTTCACAAGCAGTAGTTCTTTAGGTCCCTCCTTCCTGTGACAAAGAACTAGCTGAAGCATAAGTTAAAATAAGACCTCATTAACTTGGCTATTACTGCACATACAGTAACCATTAGAAGAAAATTTTGAAGAACTGAGAGCAAATCCACACACACACAAGAAAAAAAATAGATGACCTGAATCTTTTACAAACAAACCACCAAGGTATCAGTTCCATAGAATGACAATGTTAACATTATTACAATGAAAAATAATTAAATTAGAGTGATTTGAAACAGCACTAACAATTCTGCCCAAACACTGCCTAGTGAGTAACTAACGACAATTATTTCCATTTCTTAGTCAAGCTCCACACAGCAGAGCTGTTGAAAAATAATTTTCCTGAAGCCCACTGTAAGAACAACTATTCTAAATCCCCAAACACAGGACATGGCAATGTGAACATCTTTAAGTTTTGAATCTATAATTTCATATGCTAAGTAGAGAGAATAAAGATATATTTGAAATGTTAAATACTTTTAAGCATTTCTTAATTTAGCATGTCAGCATGTCAACAGTATTTTAAATATTGCATTGCATTTCCAAAGAAGCAGTAATGTGGTTTGTTGAGTTACACCCAGCTTTGTACATTAATATTTTCTCTCTCATGCACTCATAAACACACCTGAATTTAAACATGTAACCTGTGTTTGTGCAGAAATGTGAACGGATGGATGGTTGGATGGATGGATGGAGGGATGGATGGATAGATATCTGCCTCCCTTAGTGGTTTGTATGAATAATATGTTTGTAAAAGGAGTGGAGGAACACAATTAAAGGATCAAATGTTCCTAAAGAAAATAAACACTTTCTGGTAGACTTCCAGTATCTGTTGCCACATACTGTTAACTGTATGTGTCCAATGTCTAAAAACTAATAACAATAATTAAAAAAAAAAAAGAAAAAAGAAAAAAGAAAAAAAAAGAGAGAGAGAGAGAGAGAAGTAATATCTTAGTAACAATTGGAAAAGTCTGGGCTGGCTTTTGCTTCATTCCTGGAAGGTGCAGGGCAATACTGTTCAATTTCTCTCTGTTTCAGGACAGCATCTGCCACATTATAAGACTGGACCATCAGTGCATACAGAGGATAAGCAAGAAGCAGGCCAAGAGAAATGAAATTGGTCTAATGCCAGCATTGCAATGATTGAAAGGAATGAGCTACAGTGCAAATACAAGAATTCTGGGAGCTGCCATGGGACAACAGGGAAAGCTGGAGGGTCAACCTTTTTACTCCCTCTTTATGATCAGAATTAATAGTATAGATACAGAGCAGGCTGTTTGTTTAACATGGTCACTTTCTGCTTGATGTATTTACTAACAGGAATATCAAATAACATTGTCCCCTCAAGTGTTCAATGTACCCCTTGTGCTCCCTCTGTTCCAAGACCAGTAATAATCAATCAGGCCATTAAATGCCAGAATCTTTTCTCACAGCATCCAAGGCTTTACGGAGTGTTTCACAGAGGAGACCAAAGCATGTAACAGTGACTGTGAAAAAAATGACACAGGGAGCAGTAAACAGGCAGTGGCACAGCAGGATATTCACACCACCAATCTCAGTCACTTGCTAAGGTTAGCCTGTGAGGAGTCCCGGGCTCTTTGTGTAGTCATTGAGGAGGGAGAGATCTTCTCTGAGGAAATTCAGAGAGGTAAAGAAAGTCTTTTCATCTGCTCCTTTGCTTGTGCTAGATAGTTTGGTGTGGGTATTATGAATACTTACTATAAAGAGGTAATAGGAAAATAACTGGTGCCATGACTGGAACAGGTATCACAGCCCTACATCCAATTGCTTCCTTTCTAAACGGTGGGAGAAATACATTCAAACTCAGAGTTGTCCTAGCTAGAGGAAAAACCTCTGGGAAAAGCCTCCCTGCCAATGCTGTGGTGGATTCAAAAATTCTGGGCAAGCACAAGGAATCTTCAAAATGTTTGTGAACTGTACTTCTATGCTGAAGAGAAGATATGTCTACAGGAAGTAATGGTGTTATAACCAGAGCTTTGTGATAGCTCAAAGAGCCCAGATTGTATACTACAAAGCTGAAATATCTTTGCAGTTTGGGTCATTAATTTATGTTAAATTGAAACAGAAGGAGCCAAGTCTATGCTGGATCAGAAAGAGAGATGTTCTGCCCTGCCTGTTAGTTCTGTCTGGCAGTAACATTCTGATATGATGCAAGGGAGAGGAAGGAATAAAGTCCCTGGTTTGAGAAGTAAGAAGGGCAAGACTGTAGGAGTACAGGTGTTGCTCATAAAATGTGACTCGAGAATTTTCTCCAGCACTCATGCTTGGAATGCCAGCTAAGAGAGGATATGTAAAATGAGTGGATAAACTGCAGATGGTGTTTTAAGAAAGGAGAGCCTAGTCTGAGAATACAGCAGAAATTATGTAAAGAACAGATTCAGTTCTCATTGTTGATAACTAATACTGGTAATAATCTAGTGTGGATCTATGTGAGTGCCTGTTTCTGCCAACCCTGCTTCTCATCCAGGCTACAATACTGGCCAGTGATTTAATGGCACAATCTGGCCCAAGATGGGCATTGATTCAACACAGCCAACTCAGAAATGAAATACATGGAAAGGGAAAAAGCAAAACAAAACTCCATGTGAAAGGAAAAAGATCCAAACAACTGATGGTCTTTCCGATCCCTGAATGGATGCCAGTTGTCCTGAGGCAGTGAAACGGCCAACAGATAATTCCAAACTTTGAAAGGCATCCATATCACCACTCGGTCAGGCAAGGGAAAAAGAAACAACATATATAAAAAAGAAGAGGAGGGTAAAAAAATACCCCAGGTCTTTGTCAACAGCCTTTATAAAAATGTCTCTTAAAAAAAATGGATCTCAGGATGGATTTCCATTCAGTTGGCCAAAGCCACATTTACCCACCAGGTCTGTTCCCTACTCAAGCCAAGTTTACCACCTCACAGCAATCCTCATGACTCAGGAAGCCAACAGGGATGACTAATGAAATTGCACTTCTGTGAACTATGGCAACAAGCACACGGGGCACAGTCCACAGAGGAATAAGTAGGAAATTCATACATGGCCGCCCTGTGTTTGCCTGCTTGAGGGGGGAAGAGGCCCAACCATCCACAGGCACAGAGGGAGCAAGGAAGCTTTCCAGATCAACTGGCTCCTTCATGACGAGAGCAGGACACAAGCCAGACATGTCACTCTCACTCTCTGCCTCTTTTATCTCTCGCCACAACTAGGGACTGCAGAGAGGAGATTGTTCTGGCTGGAAGCAAAGGGACACAGGTGGTACCAGCAGCTGCAAGCTCTTTAGCTCTCGTTGGCTCCACTTATTAGAACATGCATTGTATGTTTAATACATCGCCTCCCGTGGTGTGGGAGCCGGAGCTGGAGGCTGGGGGTGCTGCACCACGGTCTCTTGTACTGCTGGGGAGGGAAGGCAAGGTGGAGGCTGCTCCTAGTTAGAGATAATTAGAAGCTAGGGCTCCTGAAGAGAATTTGGTAACTCCACAAGAAAACCAGCTGTCCTTGATTACAGTGATGTATTAGTCACTCCACGGTTGCTGTGCCAGTCAGCATTTTGCATACAGCAAACAAATGCAGAGATATTTTCTAGGCAGAAATATGTGGGGACAATGTTCTATGCATGGCTTACCTCTGAGGTGGGCTGATTTGTTTGTTTATTTGTTTTTATATTGCTAGCTATAAAGAACAAAGGATTTGGGGAGGTCTGAGCCAGGTCCTTTTATTTACTTTTTAAATCTAAGGATCACTATATTTTTAGTCTTGCCAAACTCACTCTGGGTGTGATAACGCTGTTCACCTATAACACACATGGGGGAGATTCTACCATGAACAGTATCATTTGAATCAGTTTAAATTATCACATGCTCAGATAACTGAGTAAAATTTTATGAACCACTATTGACACCCATGGGAAACTATTTTCCATGCTGTTTATATCCAGAAATATTATCTGAAAAAAAATTGTTTACTCCTTATAATCTGAATTTTAAAAACTAGTTGGTCATGATGTGTTGATTTTATTCAGCATTTTAAAATAAAAATCTGGGTAACTACAGGTCTAGCACTTTTGACTATGAAAATTATTAGAATATGTTTTTAGAGAAAATAATAAAGAATAGTGGAAATAAATGGGTGAAAAGGGAGAAAAATGCAGCAGAGGGTCATCAACGTAGATTGTTACCACACTCAACTGATACTACTTCTTGATAAGATTTTCTTAGATAAATGGAGTGCAGAAGATTTGTGGACTTGTGTATCGCAGGGGAGGAAAATTAGCAAGGCATAAAGGGAGGATTTGGTCAAGAGCTTTGAGGTGGGGCAGAACAGGTTAAAGGGCATATGACAGTATTTTGAGCTGAAAGAGTTGGTATTGCAGTTACAGGTTCCTACAGGCTCAGTCTTATGACAGGTTTTACTTAATACTTGCATGATTGACCATGTCATATAAAGCAAGGGAGTGCTAATGAAATTTGTCGAGGTTTTTCTAACCTTGGGAAACCTTGGCTGCAGAGACATATAGCATACATACCAGAAAGGCAGTATGGATGGGAGTCTTAATCAATGGGGGGAGAATACTATGCAATATGTGAGCAGTAGCATGAAGTTCTTGGTCACTCACCCATGGAGCAACAGCAGTTGCAGGTGCTCTTTGTTAGAGCTTCTTAACTGGAAGTAACAGGAGCAAAAGGATTGGGTGTGCAGTCAGTCAAGCACGTCCATGGCTGAGACCCAATGGGCTGCTCCCATGGAAGAGGCCTCTAATATATTGACAATAAATTAAAAACCAGAGTTCTCAGTAGAAAATCCATACCTCTGTCAAATAGCTGAAAATAATTCTGATCTATAGAAACGTGTTAAGTTTTGCTGACAGGATGAAATAGCACCTAAGTTTCTGAAATGCTTGAAAACTGGTATTCAAGTACATGTCAAAATAATCACAAACAATTCATTTGGCATATTCTCCAGATTGACAGATTTTGCTCATACTTTTGCTGTTCTGTTAAACCTAAATATAGTCTTAAGCATTTCTTCACCTATGTTGCAGAACTACTATAATTTTCCTCAAACTTCTGTCCCACTCCCTCCCCAAGCTCTTTGTGAGTCTAACTGGCCACAATGGGAAGCAGAACAGTTTTAAAGAGGAAAGACACTCACAGAGGACAAAAAGAAACTGGGAGTTGCCACCAAATGAAAATAACTTAGCCAAATGCAATCAAACTCTTGATGGGGACTGGGAGAGTTTCTGGAGTACCACAATACTTACCTGCCACATAAACAAGACAACACACATACCCTGAGCTCCTTTAGTCTCACCACATCTTCCACTCCTAATAAGCTGTACAGTCCTGAAGCAGAGGGGTTTTTTTTTTATTATTTTTGAATGTAATGTGCAATTGTGTAATTCACTGTGGCATAGTTAACAGTCCTGACATCTAATGTATGTCTTTATTTAGGAGATGCTGAGAAAACAGTAATTGAAAACTTACAGTTTACCCTAAATAGTTATCATTGGGATCTACCCTGATACTAGAGTACTTTTACTATACTGTGATATCCTCAGCAAAGTGTTGTTCTAGTTCACTAAACTCTGAAGTATGTTAAAATATATGCTGTCAGGCTAGTAAACTTTAAGTCCAGTGGAAAAACCGAAATGCTCCTCTAAAAGCTACACCCAGCTTCTTTGACTGGCTAATAGGTTTTGTTTGAGGTGTTTTGTTTAGTGTTGTTACCATCCTGGCCTCGAAGATAAAAATGTCATTTACTAACCAGCTTTTCCATTATCTCTGTTAGCCCTCCCCCAGCACGAAACTACAGTGGGAAAAAAAGAAGGATGAAATACTTTAACTTCTTACTTGATGTCAGTGGATCATAGAGTCTCTAGAACCAAGATTTCCATGTGCAGATTAACATTTCCTGAGACATTAAGTCAAGTAATTATGAACACAGCTTGATTACTACATGTAATCAAAGCCAGGCTTGCTGTTTTGGACCAGTTTTTTCCAGCCAGAGTAAGCACTATTATTACCAACTCTTGCTTTTCCTGGTTTTCATCTTGTTTACAGGCTAGAAAAACAGAAATGTCATAAGTAACTGAGGGAAAACTAGGCTAAGTAGAAACTTGTCATGGATTTGGCCTCATTTCACTCACACCCTTTCCCAATACTGCAAATGGACTCCTGAGAGCAAGCATCAATGCCATGCAAATCTAACTGGAAAAGTAATAAACAGAAACCTACTTGGATGCTTTTCTTGCTGCTTATAACCCAGGAAGCCACCTAGAAATTTAATCCATTTCACTGAGTCTGCTGACATGTTGACAAATAGGAAATTAGGAAAAAATATAAGTAAAATCCTGTACTTTCTGATGCCCCTGACATTTGTATTTCTTGTCATATACTGTAGTCATTACAGAACATTAACTTGTATCTGTCTGCAACTCCTCTGCATTTCCATGTATCCTATTCCTGTGCTATTTTATTCCTATGAAAGATAAAAAATTAACAGTCTGTAGATCAAGTAATTATAATCGTGAGGCCACAGGTTGATAGGGCCTATGGAGAAATGTCTACCTTTAAAAATGTAAGTATAATTACTACATTATGTCTTGGCATAGATGGGAGAGAGGGGGAGCTGCGGCCTTCTGTCACGGCTATCAAATCAAAGCGAGGAGGGAAGGAAACATCACTGGCTAGGGCAGAGTTTAGGCAAAAAAAGGAATGTTTAAAATAACTGTGGGGCAAATCCTTGACAGTTTTCATTCATTACCTACCTCCTTTAATACTCCTGCTAGCATTTCTCTTTTGTACAGTTCTGTAAGGTGTGCCAGGCTAACTGATTTTGTATCTCTGAGGCACATTATCTGTGCCACTCATGTAATAGTGCAATAAATACAAATACAAATACAAATAAGTATGCACTGGGAGGAGAGCTCATCTCTGTCTGGAACCACTGGAACCTGTCTGGAACTGCTCCAGGCTTCAGAAAGGGGCTTACATTTGATCCTGAGAAGTCCAATCTGTAAAGAGAGGGTGGTTGATTTTCTTTCCCCTGTAGATATTGTTGTCTATCCTAACTTTCCTATTCTGTTTTCTCCAGGAAGGCATTGAGGAAATTTTACATGAAGGTGGTCTTTTGGGGAATCAAAACTTGTTTTGTTCTGCTCCTGGGGGGTGACTTCCCTGAATGTGACTTGATCCCAAGAGGTGACTGTGCAGCTTGAGCAAGTAAAATGCATACAGAGGTTTCCTCTCCATAGATGATGCTGCAGTTAGGAACTGCTAGAAGGAAGCTGACTGAACTGTTGCCATATTTTCAGGCTTTAAATGAACCCTTTGGAAACCTGTACCTTTGCAAAGGTATCCTTATTGGAAAATGACTCCTCTGACTCTGCTGCCTTGGATTGCAGCTTGGAAGGAAGGAAGCAAGGAAGACTAAGCAGGGTGGGAAGAAGGGAGTCAGTGGGCAAATGAAGAAAAGGGCAAACCTGGAGTAATACTTACAGAAAAGAGTGAAACTCCTGTATCATGGCAGGAAGATGGTTCACCCATGGGTTATATGTATAAAACCACCATAATTTGGGAAATACAATGGTGCTAGCTGCTAGAAGTAGGGGAGAGAATTTGCATGATGTCATGCTAGAAATACTTTCTGCTGCTCTTAATTTCATTACTTCTCTTCCCTTTCTTCTAACTTGCTGGGCAGCTTCAGACAAGGCTTGTAACATGCCAAGGCCTCTGTTTACTCATTAGTGAAGTGTGTACAGTAATATTACCTACCTCAAAGGTTAAATGATTGATGCTTAATTAATGCTTTCTTCTAGAATATGTGTTGAAAGGTAATACACTACTGCAATACTCTTACTGTATTATTACAATTTTTAATTTTTGTTATGCCTGCCCAACCTTTGTTGCCATTGTGCTGTCTTAATACTTATTTCACAAAAGAAATTGAGAACTCTTTCAAAATGAGGGGAAAGAAAGGGAAAGTCATGTAGTATGAGGGAGGTAATAGCACTATATTAGAAACACTCACCTGTGGTGAATTCCAGCCTTATATGGAGCCTTTCAGTGTGAGGTCTCTGTGGGATGTGAGCAGTACATAGATCCTAGAGATAAGAAAGGATTTTTCTCGCTGTGCTGCTGGTTTGTGCAAACACAAGGCCATAGAGTGGGCCATAAACTAAAATCTCAGCTTTGCCTTGGATGTAGATGCTCAAAATAAAGTCTGCCTTTTGATACTCCTAAAAAATCCTGGTCAGTATTTTGAGACATGCATTCACTTTTTTTTTTTCTACTACATTACATGGAATAGAGAGCAGACCAATACATACACCTGTGAAATATGTGAAGGAGAAAACAAAGGATGTAGTAAGTGGCTGGACTTTGTAGCTGGATCAAATTTTGGGCCAGCGTTTGTCTAAGGGACAAATCCTGGGCATTTATTTCAAAATCTGGACAAAGGAAAGGGTTTTTGCCTGCATGATCATTTCTTTTCCTGATGGGACTGGAGATCTGCCAGTGCTGGATCAGCTAAATCTGGGCTTGACCAAGTGTTTCATTGCCAGAAGCCCTGTTCCTGGCAGCATCACACCCCTTTGCTTCTGCCCTGAGGTGAAAAGGCTCTTTGCTCCAGCGGGAATGGAACCATGGCCTGAGTGTGGGGAGTGCTGGTGGATGCCAGAGTTGTCTCCTGCAACTGTGTTTGTGGAGAAAATTGTCCAAAAATCTCACTCTTTGCCTCACACCTGTGTTTGAGCATAGCAGTCCTGTGGCCTGTCTGGCACCTGCAGGACAGCAGACTGTAAGTTAATGAAAGTTTGCAATCAGAAGGATGCACCACAAAAAGAGAAAGTGAAATGAGCAAGCCAAATGGTCAAATGATACTTCTTGCTCTGTTTGGATTAATAAAATTAAGTAATTGCTTAAAATCAAGTGCAAAGGAATATTATTATTCTATTATCAGTATTAATAATTAATAATTAATGTATTCTAGAAGGTAACATCATCTTAGAAATTAGATAGCTTGAATTGGACTGGAAGATTTTTTTCTCTTTAATCTCAGGGTAAATTTGAAAGAAATTAGGTCTCCAAATTTTGGACAGCATTCTGCCACCAGCAGGAGTAGGAAAAATTAAACAGGAATCTCTTTTTCTGGACCTTTGACTTCTGGAATATTTTTGAAAACTCTTCCTGATACTGATGATGTAAGAGTGAAAATCAGAGTATGATTTTCAGTCCTCCATTGTGCAAGCATTTTCCTTTTGACTGTGACCTCCACAAATTTCATATGAAAGTAACTCAGAGGGAATAAACAGGGAACCCCACAGCACCATTTTTCCCATGATCAGAATATAAATTAACTTAAAGATTTCCAGGAACCAGAAATGCGTTTCTGCCATTTCTCTTTATAGACCACAGCAATAAGCCCCCCCTTCCATTTCCACAAATAACCTAAGAATTCAACTTTCCGGTGGTTATTTCATGATTAAAACACTGATCTGAGATATGGCAGATCTGTGTCAGATTTCTGGCCCTGCAATAGATTCCTGTGTGACCTGGGGCAAAGCAATTAATATTTCTGTGATTTCACTGCCTGACTGTAAAACAAAGGCGATATTTCTTTTGCCTGTCTACAGCAGTACATTGCCAATCACCAGCAATGCAAAATTTTGGAAGGAAAATAATTCCCCTTTTTCCTGCTCTTCATCTTCCTACTCTTTAGTGTTAGTACAAGTGCTTGTAGGATCCAGTGGTGGGCAAAAAAGAGTGGGCATTTAACCTGTATCAGAACACTAAATTGGTGGATACTGAACTGAGGAGATAGTGCTGGGTACCTGGGCTGAAGCAAGAAAGCTTCAGATGATCATCTTTTCTGAGAATAAGCTAAATGGAATTGCACCCCATCTTCTAGTTGCACATGAGCCCCACCAGCACAGTTGTTGTTTACAGCACTGCTGCTAGACAGCCAAATTGCTATTGGACTCAAATTGTGATAGACTCTAGAAATGAAAGCATTTGTTAAATGACTATTGTCCTGAACAGCTACTTTAGAACTGGATATGTTGATCAAAGAAAATATCTCTGTTTTCCACTTGGGACAGTGAGTAGAGGCTAATGAAGTAATTTGTTGACAGTTTAAACTGCATCAACACTAAGAACCGAATTCAGTTCCCTGCAATCCCAGCTTAGTGTTTTTCTCGGGGGGCTCTCTTTCCTCCCCACCAGCTTGAAGATTGTGCACATAAATTAAATGGATCCAAACTGTACCTTTATTGTAATTAGTAAGTGTTTCTGCCAGGAAAACATTAATCTCCAGGGAATAAGTTTTGGACAGGGTCTCATAGTATAGCACAAATGCGAATACTAGTCCAAATATATGAGGTTATAAGTCAGAGGGAATAAATATTTCCTGCCCCAGAAAACAGAGGCATTCCCATTCTGTGAGCCAGTACAGCAGCTTCCAAAAAGAGAGTAAGTTTATGGGTTAAGTAGTCAACAGCATCGCCCACCCAAGGGCTCTGCACTCCAAACCATGTGCCTCTGCCTCCATCCTTTCATCTACCAGCCCCTCTTGTTGCCCTGCTTGAGGAAGCTCCAGCATTTTAACAGCAAAAGAGAAGTCACAACTTCCCATGGGCTTCCCTCGGTGCCTGCAGCTCCATGTTGGCCCAGGCAGGAACTGTATGATCTTGCAGGGCTGACAAGACCTGCCCTTCTCCCACCGGAGTGTGGCAGGCTGCAGAGCCCTGCTGGGCCAAGCAGCTGGGAATCTGAGGAGCTGGAACAGGCTCCCCATCTCAGACAGACACACGAAGTGTGTGGCTCTGCCCTTCACCATTTGTACCTGAAGAAATGGCTTTGTCAGTGGATTCCCAGAAAAATTACAGAGCAAAGCACAGCACCTTCTCCTCCAGTGGAACTCTAAAACCTACCTGCAGCATTAGTATCTGTGTATGGTTGATTGCTCTCTGCTGAGGCAATCATCTTGCTTTAATTTAGGACACTAATGATATCACAAGATAGTTTGATGACAGTGTAATTCTTTCAATGTTTGTTGTTACTGGATATAACAGCTGGTTTTGATACTATAAAACACAACATTTCATGTCCTCCCAGGGAGTGGAAAGGGGAAGAAAGAGGGTGGTAGCAGGGAGACAGGCAGAGGAGGAGGGAGAGAAGGAAGGGGAAGTCATTCAGCATTTGCCTGATCTGCTATTTGGAGTGAATGATAATTTTTTAGTACAGCAAAGCTGGCAGCAGTGCTTTTGCTATCAGGGTTTTTACCGTGCTTCTCTGCTTATCTCTCAGCATGACCACTGAAATCTGTGAGAGCACACTACGAGCCATGGTATCCTGTCAGGTTTGAAATTATTTCCGACAGGCTACAAAAACAATTGGGCCCTCACTTTGGCTGCTTTTACAGTAGTTGAAGTCTAATTTATAAGATAGATCATTCGCTTCACTGGTTCTGTCCTTGATACTTTTCAAGCTATGGCTGGTGTTGGTGACTTTTGTTTTGTGATTCTTGCATCTTCTGTGGATTTTTTGACTTGCTTTGGTTTTTGGGTGGTTTCTTTTTTGTTTTCCAGCTCATATCCCTATTTGATAGGCGCATCTTCTTTATCCAAATGCATTATTTCCCTGCAAATAGCTACTTCACTGTTCATATCAGCTGTGACCTTCACAATACATCATGGCCTGCCTGAGCTGAGATTTATTTAATACTCTCTAGAAAGCTCTCCAGTTAGATTTTAATAGTATTTGTTCTACCTTTGTGTATGAAACAGGAGAAAGCTTATTTTCCCTTTAGACCACAGGGCAATGAACAATAACTGCTAGGGACTGCTAAAGAATTAGATAATAATCATTTAAAGCTACAGTTTTGCTGAGCTCCATTGGAACTGTCTAGTTATAAGGCCACTCTTTGTTATGTAAAATTGGGTATTAAATTGAAATCATACTTTATTTATAGAGAAATACACAGTGAGACCGGGCTTAAATAAACTAACTAGGCTACTCTGTTCCCACCTAAATGCCTTTGAAAATCTCACCTCTGTGGGACTGACTGTAAGAATTAGATATTCCTTTTGATCCTTTTGTCTCTAGCATAGAGCAGTGAAATAAAATTTCAGTAAAATAAGAAAAGTTAAAAGTTGCAACTCATCTATGCTCCCTTGTGAAATGAAACCAGGTTATATTTTGATTACTATTGAAATATACCTATATTTTAAAAATATTGTGTGCAATATTGTTTTCCTGGCTACATTATGAACATTTAGCAAGTGAGATAGTTGGGGAATGACACCCATGTAAGTAAATCAACTCTGTTCCTTTTCACACCTTTACTCTTCTACTTTCTAAAAATCCATGTGTCCATTGAAAATCCATTAATTCTTTGTACTTTACATTTTTCAAATATTGTGCATTAATTGCATCATAAGGGCCTATGATCCTGCAGCACTGAGCCCCATATTTAAATGAAACATCCCAGCAGACTTCACACAGCTCTTGGTATGAGAAAAGCTCAGTAAAAGGAGCACTGTGGTCAAGCTCAGGAGGTGGAGGTCTCATCCTTCTTCCTATATTTGCCTTGTGGTTTTCTGGGACAAAGGACTTGGCTCCACAAAATGCCTTGTTATGTTTGATGGATTACTGCTGTAGACTGATGCTGTTCTAGAGTTTCTGTTTCACCATCCATTAAGCAAGGTCTGTGTTACCCAGCATTTTAGTGAAGTGCATGGACAAGTTTTTGATGAAAAGCATTCTGTAGCATGTAGCTATTATTAATTGCTGGGCAGATCACTGGGCACTTTGTAAAGTGTTTTTAGCCAGGCTCTAAAATCAATGAGAAGACACAGGAACCTGAATTTCTTGTGTGCTAAAGAACTTTCCTATAGCATGGCGATAGTTTTTAGGGCTTCATGGGAGAAAACCCAAAGTGCAGAAGATGCCACGAATATGCCATTTGTTATTTTTGCAAACAAGATACAGATATGCCATGATAAGACCATTCCTCTCAACAGCAAAGTTGTTCAGCTCAAGAAATGTGAAATTTCTGTTTCTACACTTCTCTTTCTATGGTCTTTTTGAGTGATTCCAAGGTGACAGATGACTGGGTGGCAGTATGTGTGATGGATAGCTTGATTATTTTAACAATTAAATATGTAATGAAGAGCTGGAAAGGTTCCATGTAAGTCTCATTTTCACCCCAGTTAAATATGGTGTGCATAATTAATTTTCAAATATGAAAGGGCTCCAGCAAGAAAAGAAATGAAAGAAAGTTGAAGAGATGGTGAATATTTTATCAAACGTCACTCATTCAAAACTCATTAATATACATAGTCCAGGAGTAACCATCTCTTATGAAGTTAAATGCAGCAGTGCTTATTTTCTTGGCAGATTATCCAGTTTGTTGCTGAATGTAATGGTTTAATATCATCTATGGACCAAACCCAAGCTTGTGTGCCTCTCAGAGAGGCCATCAGAAGGTGAAAAGTCATGGCTTTCTGTGGGGAGCTCAGAGGTAGCACAAATTTAAGAGAAAGGAGGATTTGTCTTTCTGGTCAATGCACAAGTTTCTTTAACAGCAAAGCCAAATGAGCCGCTTTTCCTCATCCACAAGGGATTAATGTCATCTACCTAGAGCCACCTCAGAGCTCTGACCTAAGAAAAAGAACTTCAGCACTCAGCGAAGTGAAACAGACATGCTTGGGAAGATTTCAACCCACCTGTGTCAGTCCTGCATCTTGTGCAGGGATCACCAGTAAACTTCCTTCTCCCTTTGTGACCACTGGTGACCAAGGATGAGTGGATAGTCTTGGTGTTCCCGTGCTGGCAAAGATACTTGTGTGCGTCTGAAGTTTGGACACCCGAATCCCAGCATTGGCCTTTCCCTGTTTAAGAACAAGATATCCTCTTTCTTTGTGCTCTTTCTTCAGCTGGAGACAGGGATTTCCCCATTTGCTTTCTGAGGCCCTGGTTCACACAGCAACTGGTTAGAGGTGAGGAGAACAGCACAATGCTCTGTCACCCTATTGGACTTAATGGAGATGGTGAAAACTTGGACATTCATCTTGAAGGAAAATCCATTATTTCAAAATTTATGTGTTCTAAATCACAATATTGAAAATGCCTCTCTGTCCTATCCTCTTTTATTTTTTTTCCCTGGCTTTTTATGTTTTCATAATTGTGAAAGTGTTTTTAAAAATAATCAACTAAATATTCTCTTTCAATCTGTTGGACCAAATCTAGCTATCTCTTTGGGCCCTGTTCAGTATTCTTCTGAGCTGCTTGAATGCCACAGATGGACAGGCTATGGTCCTTATCTTTTCCCAAAGGAACTATGCTACTTTATCAGACCAAAAGTTCTAGATATTCAGGCTCAAATATGAGCTAATTATACTGCTTCACATCATAAAATCAGGACTTTAAAAAACAGTTTTCCTTTCAAAAAATTAGCAGGGAAAACCTAGCTAGTTCTATAGCTTAACTTGTGAGCAGTGTGATTCATAGCTAGAGAATGCTTTGAAGATATGTAGTGTTATGTAAATGCTAAGAAATAATAATTATTATAATTAGAATACTATTAACTATGGGAGGAAAGAAGATTAAACAATGGGTTTCATTATGAAACGCTTTTGAATGAACTAAGGCTGAGGACATTTATTAAATTCAGAGCCATTCCTCTGCAAAAGAAACATCCTTGCTCCTGCATGCTGCTTTCTGATCTTAGTGCACATCCTTAGTCTTTCAGCATGAATCAGATATGAGCAAGAAGCCCAGCATAAGGAGGAAAAAATTAGTTTAGTTAACAGAAGCATTATTGTATTCTTGCTGCCAAGAAGAGATTGTTTTTATTCTCAGTTACCCAATCATGGCTACCAAATTCCTAGATATGTAATCCAAGAGAGTTTGAGCTTGTTGGTGAAGTTGGAGGTAACATCCTGGTCCATCTGAAAAGTTAAAATTTTGTTATGTTGAATTTTCCACGTGTTATTTCTTCTCACCTGACACTGTGAACATAAACTTCAGAATGCCTATCTTCTTTGCTTTTCTGAACACTCAATTTTTCAAGAGGAACCACTGATCACTATGATTATTATTTACTAATTTTGTTTGCTGTAGTCTAGAAGAGACTAATCAAGCTCAGAACACCTCTGTGCTATGTGCTTTTATTCAGCATTTGAGCAAACCCCAGAATAATGGAAAATTATCTTCCAAACTGCAAGGAAACTGATCTTCATCAGCTTGCTAAAATAAGGATTCAATCTCAAGTAAGGAGAAGCAGTAATATCTCATCCCTTTGCAATCACTGTCAGCCTACCAATTATGGACTCTTTTATTTTGGCTGTTAACCACAGTGCTACAAAGTTCCTGGCTGAAATAGGGTTTCCTCTGCACCTCCGGGAATAGCTGCCAGAAGAAGGCAACTCCACCAAAAAGGGTGTACTGAAAAATATTCCACTGGCTCCCATCAGTCCCAGTTTGCCTCAAAATGCACTGCTGTACAAGACAGAAGTGGAAGAGTGAAGGGGGCAGCTTCAAATTTTGTGTAGACAACTGTGACTGCATGAAATATGGCCTCTGTGGTAGTCAGGGACAGCCTTGATGTTGACTTCAATTGGCCCAGACACTCATTGTCTGTGGCTGATGGATGGACATCCAGGCTGGGTGTGGTGGGCCCAAAGGAGACAAAACTGGAACATGGTCTGTCCATGGCTGGGTGGCCTTTATAGAATCTTCTTCATGTGTGCTTTCAGTTTAGGACAATCTGTGGCTTCATACATCATGAAAATAACAGCATGCAGAAAAGCAAACTGAAGTTTGAGCCTCCTTTGGAGCTCTTCATGTGATAATTTAGATGGGACATTTCTCCCAGCATTTATGTGACTGGTCAAGCTCACATTTTGTTTCTCCTCTGTCCTCACTGGCATTATTCTGTTCCTAACAAGTCAATGCTGAAGCTTGTGCTCCCTTCACAGACAGCACAGGCAAATTCTGTTCTTCTAGAAGAGCATCATATGCTAAAATTTTTTGTTCATTTTCATCAAATTATGTTACATAATAAATAGTAATTTCAGTAATTCTTCTTAAGAATCTGAGTTATCACCTTGCATCTCTGTAGATTACTGAGTCCCATCTAATGATCAAAGAACTTGTTGATCCTCCACATATTTTTGTAGCATTTCTTATGGGCTTCTCTTCAAAAGATATTCTTTTTAGTATATTTTGTTTAAAATTGTGTGTTTAGTTGTTGGTATATTGGTCTTCCATAAGGAGAACAAGTCTTCTAAATTTCTGTGTTTTCTGTTGTTATTTGCCTTTGATTCCCATTTACCATTTCTTCAGTTCAGGAAAGTCTTCTGTTCTTTAGAATATCTTTAAAAATGCTGACCTCCCAGAGTCAATTGTCCAAGCCCACTTATTTATTTACTTTCCCATGATTCTGTCACTGAATCCAGCTCATTGTCCTACAGTCATGTGGCATTTATTGTACAGAAAATCTTAATGTTGCCAGAAAATAAAATAATTTTAAAATAAGTAACTTCTTGAGAAGTGAGACAGTGCAATTGTTTTTAGGCAGCACCATGTGCTGTCAATATCAGCAAGAGACTGTGCACCCACTGGCTGTTGATAAAATGGAGATCTGTGATTCCCTGAGTCAAGGTCACAGATGATAAAGTGACAAAGGCCCAGAAGCAGGGACAGAAAGCTTAAATATCAGATCAGCTTTTGTGTCTTTCAATAGCAAAATGATTTCAATATTTAACTTCCTTTTCTGCCTAAGCCTTCGAGGTCCACAGTGGGTAAGAAGTCACTCAAGTTGTCTTCTTCGTCAGTTTTAAATCATTCCAAGGGATGCAAATCACTTCCTCACAGAGACCCCTCCTGAGCTGTGTTTGCATTTTGCAGAATAGTAATAAGAGCTTTTTAAAGCTTTCCACTTCATACAGGGGCTAACATCTTCTATTCTCTTTGTCAAGTGATTTTTGAAAGAATATGTGGTACTGTACCTTCGAAACATTAAAATGAGAGATAATCCCTTATTCTGCAGGGAGTTTGAAACCAAGATATTGCGGATTAAAAAGAGCATCTTGAAGAGATTTGCTGATGTGAGGCTATTATGAAACATCATTTTTACAGATTTTAGCTCATGTCAGGAGCAGTTTATTTACAATAACTGATCTATTCCAACAATGCTTCTGGTTAGTTTGGTGGTTTATTGACATTATTTTTAAAATATTCAGACTGTGCCCAGTCCTGACTGGATGCTCTTTTAGAATTCAGTTAGCATTTTTGACTAAATACTCATTTTAGGACTGTGCCAACATAACAAGAGGCAAAATCTTGCACCAAGGAAAGAACTATACCGAGAGGTATACTGAATGATGTATCTCCTGTAGATTGCATTTAAATAACTGTGTGTTTAACCACAATGACCAAATCCCAATTGTGCCTCTTACATTTCTTTTTAACAGAAACTGGCAGTGCAGGGATAGGGTCTAGTTAGCAAGTGTTTTTGACTGATGGGATACCAGAAAAAAATCCAATAAAGTGTTTACTTTCCAACAACATTTATACTAACCTTAATAGACCTCTTCGAACTGCATCCAAAAGATGAGACAGTTTGCCAAGCAGACGGTGGAGAAAAGTTAGGCTGGCCAAAACTCCCCCAAAATTCTATCTAATGACAAATTTTGAAATTTCGAAACCTGTTTTCACAACAATGCAGAGTGAAACCAAAACAGCCAGTAATTATTTACACACACAAACAGTGACTGCACAGCAGCCTCTATCTAACTTATTGTGACTCTCAGCTGAGATGTGAGAAATAGAAGTATGAAATGTTGGAGAAAATCAAAAAAAAGAGATAAAACAGTGCAAATGTACCACAGAGAAGAAGGCAGTAGTGCCTCTCAATCCATCACTCTCAGATTTGTAGCATACAATGGCTTCTGAAGGCATTCTGGTCCAGAGCTCTCACGAGCCTGAACGGTAGTTTTCAATAACGTCATTTAAAATTCAACCTGTATGGATCCTAAGAGCAAACCAAATAGCTTCAAAATCAGGGTCTGTGATGGTATTTCACCACTGTTTCACTTAAGTTAGTATTTTCCAGTTAAAAAATCAATCTGTTGGGCTTGTGGACATACTTTGATGGGATCTTAGAGCACACTTTGTGATCTGTGGTCTGCAGACTCATTGTAATCAAGGAATCACATTTTTAAACAATCCTGATGATGTGCATCCTTGGAGATTCAAACAAACTCTAAGAGTTTCTGGTGAATTTATGAATTACTGACTTCAAGGGCTACTAAATATTTGTGCTTTCTTAATATTGGGTAAGAAAAAAAATTTCAACATAGTCTTAGAAAAATGCATCTTCCAACAAGAAAATAAAATTTATTCCATCACCTTATCTAGTTATTTTGCACTGTGTAGGTTTGAACAACTTTGCATAGAGATTGTTTTTCCTCTGATCTCTATAAAATGCTTACCACAATATAATCCTCATTTGAGCATAATGACATAATTGACATCAACTGTGTGCATACGGATTTCTAGCAAGAGAGAAAATTGCCAAGTGAATGTCCTGGTCCCCCAGTTAGTTATACATATATGTACAGGGACACACAGACATATGATTAAATATTTACTTCTTTGCATCTGCATGCACATTGGAGAATTTCCGTATATGCTTTGAGAAACAATTATGCAAAAAGAAATGTTGCTACATACATTTGTCTCTGGTGGAGAAACACCCTGAGAATTTATAGAAGGAAAGGCAGGGACTTGAGTATCTTGCCTAGTTTAGAAGAAGAGAGAAAAGTTACAAATTAAACCATTGACTCTAGGAGACTCAAACATCTACCACAAGTCAGAGGAAGAAAGAGGACTGTAGAACATGCCCATTTTCATCCAGTCAAAAGGCTCCTTCTGGCTACATGTAATGCAGATTCTGGAGGAGAGTCTTTCCATCTCATTGGGGATACCAAAGGAAAAATACAGTTTGCTTGTTCACCACCATTGCCCCATAAACTGGGAGAGCAGAGGTGTGGGGGAAGGTGAAGGAGAGAGCTTTGGCTGAGCAGAATCAAGGGGGGAAAACGTTAATTGAATCAAGTAGTTGACCAGTTGTCTTCACAGCATCTTGGCTTCTGAAGGCAGAGTAGAGTTAGGATGCTGCAGTGCTCTACAAAACACTCCCTCACCTTGGTTTTAACAGGCTTCATTTTGCCTTATCACATCAAAGCAAAGCATCTGCATGTTTCAGTTGTGGGGCATCATGTGTCTGGCTCCCCTCTGGCTCTCACTAATCCCCTGGATTATCACAGCTCTCTAAAGCAGCTCTTAAAAACCCTGTGAAAATAGGGCTCCAAGTGGGTGTGTGAGAAGTGGGGATTGAAGCAATAAGGCTGCCTGTGCCTATGGAATTCATATAATCACAGCCTACATTACCCAAAAAAGGTATTGAAAAGTCTGCTTTTGCCCCAGCTGATCCCAGACAATACTGGCTCTCAGTCAGACAAAACAGGATTGAGCCTGGTTCATTCATTTGCTGGAGCACATCTGAACTGCTGCTATGAGCTAGAGCTCATGCTGAGCACACGAGGCAGTGCTCCTCAATGATTTTTCCATCATTCAGGTTTTTTTGCTCACTTTTTCAAAGTCACCATCTACAAATCAGGGAGTTCTTCAAGGTGGTGATGCCCTCCCAGAGGGCCTGTGGTTTATGCAGGGTGGTCTTTGGCACGGGCTGCAAAGAGAGGAGATGACACAGGAATCCTTTGCTGTGGAGGTGGCATCTGACTCTTCTGTTGTTGGTGTCTGTCCCTCCAGATCTGTGGGGAGGAGATGGTCTCATAGGGCTGCTATCCCAGCAGTTCAGGTGTGAAAAAAAGAGGGCTCCAGCCTGTACTGTCAGTCCAGGGCCTTTCAAAATCCTCAAATCCACTTCAGAAAAAAGAAGCCAAGCAATGAACACAAAAGGCAAAGGTTTCACTGTGTAAAGGGGCAAGAAGTTTATGCAGTCAGAATAGCTCTTCCCCTTTCTTAGATATATTGGCTGCTCATTCCCAAATGAAAATATAATAATCCCCATGAAAGTCATGGTATCGAGAACTAAATGATAGTAAACCCTAAAATCTTCAGTAGTTCATGAGATTTTTTTTTTCCTTTTCTCTCACTTGAAAATAAAACAGATTATGCATGTCTGACATTGACACAAAGTCTGGAGAATTGACCCATAAAGTAATTAGAAGAGGAATTCACCCTCTGCTCTGCCCCCTCCCCAACCTTTCCCATCTCAAAGCCAGATCAGATGAAAGGCAAGCTCTGTTTACTTCCTGATCTGTCTAATTTCAGTAACGAGGACCATCCCGACTTCGTCTTCCCGCAGCTGCGAGAAGTGAAACTCAAGAGGCTGCCCCAGGCACTGCAGCACCTTCTCAGAACTGCTTGACCTTAATGGATTAGCGTTTCCCTGAGCAGGTGGCAATATAACAAGAGGAGACAAACTTTTACACTTAGGAGACCTCTGGTGAATGGCATCAAATTTCAGAAGGTTAAAACAGAGCAAAGAGACTTCTGATGCCTTCCCACCTTAACCCTGTGCCACCTTAACCCCCTTGCTATGCACATAAGTTACAGCTTTCCAGTTAGGAACCTAAGTCCATTTATTAAGGAATCAAAGTAAAAACAGCCTTATATTCTTAACGTGTCCTAGCCTCACAAATCCTGTTGAATTAAAGCAGAGAAATGGGTGCTTTGATTTCAATCTGCTTATGTCTGAGTGTCTGAATAGGGTGTTAGTAGTATTACTTTAGGCTCCTCATTTTGTAAGATTGTGCCACAGTAAATGCATCATAGTCAAAGCAAAAATAACATTTTTTGCTTTGAGGTTGTAATTCTACCAAAAAATTCAGTGTTTAAACTGGCAGTGCCAAATGCATTGTGCTGTATGCTTTCAGGAGGTAGAAGAGCAGGGAAAATTGCTGGTTTATTTTAATAAGAAGAAAGTATTTGTTGATTCCTCCTACACACATTAACCCTAGTAACAGAGCAGATTATACTTATCCTAGTGTACTTTCCACTGTCTACTATGATCTGTTTGTTTAAGGATTCATCATAATAATTACAAGTCAAAACTGTCAAACAGATGTCCAAGATCTGATAGCCAGGTGTCAGTTACCATATCAGAACCTAGAGAAAGAGATACCTCTACTTGGGCTTCTTTATACTGGCTCTTCATTTGCTCAGCACCTGCAGCTGATGACTTACAAGATCAGATTGTGCCTGTTTTCAAACAGATTAATTGCTAGATTTTCAGATCAGCAGCTAAGAAATGCGAGATTGCTTTTTACCAGAACACAAAGGAACATTTCAAGGAGACAGACAAGGCAGTAAAACAAGAGCAAGTAAAATGTAGTGATAAAATGTCTTTTGTTGTTGTTGTTGTAAGTAAACCTGCCACTTTCTGAATAGTTTTTCTTGTCAATAATGTGTAGGAACTTTATGTAAATATGCATATGTTTATATATTTAATTTTCTATATGCCTTTGTGTCTACTATTACATATACATGTGCATATATGTTTTTGTGTATTTTTAATCCACATAAGATGCTACCAGATATTTATTTATGAGAAATATCTCATAATAATAATAATCTCGTATAATTAAATATAATAATCTCATAATATTAAAAATAATCTCATATTTTTGGGCTCCGGTAGTTAATGCATTTCTTCTTCAGCAGAATAAGTTTTGTGTATTATAAAGTTGTCATGTCAAATGATTTCAGTGGAAAGTACTGACATACTGTTCACTTAAAACCTACAGTCATTCAAGATCAAGGACATTGTCCCTATAAGAAAGTAATGTCCTGAGAAGCATCGCTTCTGGGATCACATCATGTGTTTGTCCAGTGACATCCAACTGTTCTGAGCACATCTGGTTCTGTATTGTCCTGTCCCCAAAGACCTGTATCGCCATACACCATTCATGAATATTAAAAGCACGTTATACTTTTCACCCCAGCACAGTTCATCTGTCTATCCAGATATGTATGTCAGCTATTCTAACTGAAACTGTCTCTCTGACTAGTACCTCACATACTCCTATAGTGCTTGCAGGACTTTATGAATACATCAAAATTGTAAAGCGGCATGTCCTACATGCACATTTTTGAATTTTTTTAGTAAGGGTCAATTCCCCAGGGCCTGCGCAAAGCAGGAGGAGAAGTAACTGTCAGAAAGAAAAATCAGAGAATTTCCCTGAGAGATCAGTGGATTTCTCTCCTACTCTGGTGGGAGCCCCTCACACAGCACTTGCTGATGTTGTGTCCATGCCAGTTTTGTCAGCAGTGATACACAGATTTGCAGGTATGTCCACCTAAAAAATCCTCTCCTGTCCTCTAAAAGAAAAAAAAGCTACTGTAGAGCTCAGCATTAGAGGCCAGCAGGTTTCAGCACGTGGCTTGATTTCACTCCCTGCCCAGTGGATTGCCATGCCCGCAGACCTCCTCTGTGGACAGCCCCAACAGGTGCATCTCCTGCCCAACACACTCAGATGCTTTTTCTGCAACAGATTGGAAAGAGGAAAATGTTACATGAGTGAAGTAAAGGCAGAAGCATTCAAAGTAATACACAGCACGTATCTTTCAACTTCATCAGAAGCCTCACATACATGTGAGAGTCAAGAAAATCCTGGCAATTTCTGGCACTCCCTTAGATTTGGGGGGTCTATAAAATAATTAATGGATGGCATCATCTCTACAATGCAATAGGTAGATTTTTTATTTGTGGCAGACATAATAATGATACTTTCTTTCATTAAGTTTTTGTAATAATCTTTATTTAATAATTAATACAAGTATAATTTAATACAGTACAAATTAAAAGTATTCTTCATTTCTCTCTAATGTTTCAGAAAGCCCTGTCAAAGGACAAACGATAGTAATTGCTTACAAAATACATGCATTAATCAGATTATATGTAGACATTTACTTTGCAATACCTAAGGGCCTTATCCTGATGACCGTTTACAACACTGTTACTATTCTGAATAGTAAACTTTTGATTTGTCAAAAGAAACCAGTCAGATATAGCCTGTATCCTTGCATGTTATAGCTATAAAATATGGGCAATCATTTTTGCTTGAACACTGAGGGGTAGTGGTTGGTCAGATTTCACCCAGAAATCCTTCAGCAGTCACCATTCAAATTATGGTATCAGTCCTACTGAATAAAACAACATCTCTCTTTTCCATAGTTAGATAAGAGGTAAGACCCTTTTTCCATGAAGGTCTATGCAGACAGTTCCCACCAGCACAGGCTCTGCTGACTAACGAGTCACATTATTAAGTGAGGCACGTGCAATTCCCCAAGTATTCCCACCATAGTATTACACTGACAAGTCACAGTCTTGTGGTATTCAAATTAGCAGTGCAGATAAGCCATTATTCTGCTGTGAGGTTGCTGCATCTTTCAGAGGTTATCCCCAGGCCAAAATGAAGATTCCACCTTCAGCCAAAGCCTTCAGTTATGCCAAAAGCCTGCAACAAGAAGCAGTAAAGTTGTTCTGACATGATCAGTTAATGAGGCCTATGTACATTTCCTTAAACTATGGTTTGGTACTTAACTGTTCTTCCAAAATCAGATCATGATAGCAGTTATGATTTCCCACCACCTTATGATTTTGGTAAGGGAAGGATAAAATAATTTCCTATGGCTAAAACTTAGCATTAAGAAAGTTAAACATTGTTTTACATTCATTCCAGAAGTTAAAAGGAAAAATATGAGTATTTTTCAGTCTTTATTTGGATTTCTCACTGTTCTGCCATATAAAGGACTCTCAAGAATTGGTGCATGACTACATATATAATATTAGGATGGGTCTTCCACTGCAAGTGAGTACTTGCTCTCTTTAATAGAGCTAATAATTAGGCTGCGTGTATACCAAAATATTTGGTTTTCCTCGTAACCATTAGAGACCATGGCATCTTCAGTTCAGATGCTTCCTACCCACAGATAGTATCTTATTTTTGGCTGGCTTTTCAGTCAAAAAACAGGAAAGGAGTGGCAAAGAACACTGAATTTTTAATAAAGCTATAATGGCTTTAATCTTCCTTGCTCAACAGTTGCAAAAGACTAGAACATCAAAGAAATATAAGTAAAAGATGAAGAATATATAGCAGGAAAAAAAAAGACAAAAGTTGTCTCTTTGCTGTTTCCTTAGAGGTGTTGTTTTCTAGATTCAGATCCAATTCCACAAGTAGTCACAGTTAAAGAAAAGACTGGGAGCCTTTTACAAAGAAGAATCAGTTCTGAAATGGAAAAGAGATTGAATCTTTTTCAGGACAAAATTGTGTAAATTTTGCACTATGCAGACTTCAAACATTGAACATTGTAAAACCAGCTGCTATAAAAAGTATTTGTGGGGAAAAGGCCTGAAAGGGGGGAAAAAAATCCAAGTGGATAAAAGCTTTGTGAAAGAGATGTCTTTCCTCACCTTTAGATGTTTATTGTGACATGAGTTGGCATTTAGAGCTCCTGTGTGTTGCACCATATTTGTGCACCTCTCCTGGTGGGAAAGAAAGAAGGATATTTGCATGGAGTTGCTAAGACTCTTGGTCTCAGGCCTAATGAAGATAGGAAAATACTTGCTTTGATTACTGTGCATGCAAATGCAGGGTCTTTATACCCTGTGGATCAAGATGATCAAACTCATGAATGTAATGAGCTTAAAGAGGAAACATCACTCCTGACACCTTTAATCCAAGAGTTCTTTATTTATGTTGTCAAGAAGCTGCATATTTTTATAATGGTCTAGGTCTTCAGATGTTGCAAAATACATCTTTTTGGTGGATTTTCAGAACTAGAGATTTTAGAAAACTTGATTGTTTTATATTTCTCAAAAATAAACATAAAAGGACTTGAAATTGACATAAATATGAGACCTTAGACTATTAAATGTAAAAATACCAACTTCTATAAACCAAAGGACATTGTTGTTGTTTGGCATGTTTAGAGAAATATAGTGCTCGCTTTCGGGCTTTTCAATTTTACTTTTATCCATCTTTTTAGAATTAATTTTCATTGTTTTAGGAAAACATTCAAATAACTTCATGACCATCTACCTCCTAAAATTCTCTCATAATTTCCAATTGGCTGCAGTGTGCTTTTTTACTTCCTGCCCTAAACTACAATATAATTGTCACATCATGGTCTGTCCATCAGCTGCCAAACTTGTCCTTGTCCCTGATAGGAGATATCAATACTCTCTATCAGTTCCTGCAGAGTGCCTATCACATCCTCACATGAAGGCACAGGGATCGGGTTTCTTGTTGCCAAACATTAGCTGGAAAATTTCTCCTGCCTAAAGATCTGGGTTTATTTATCACATCTAGCTTTTATTTGGAAAGCTTTCAGGGAAAAAATCATAAAAGAACCTCTCATCATGCCAGTGGACTGAAACACCTTCAGGACTCTTTTCCTCCCCTCTTTTCAACATTTCTCTGTTGCTTTAAATTTAAATTGTCTAAGGCTTCTGAGCACACAGTGAAACTTCTTTTAAAGGGATTTTGCTTGCCTTGTGTTTCTCAAACTCTCTACTCCATCTCTGACTCATTCCACGTGGGAGTATTTGCAAAACTCTCTGGCTCACCCAGTCTTTGATTGACGTCACCATTGTCTCCTTGCTATTTTTATCCACCTTGTCAGGGCTAGTAAGCACAGTGCAGCATGTTGATTCCAAGTCAATTTTTCATCAATGTTATGCAGCTTGAAGGTTTTAGTGATGTATTTAAAGCTGCTTAGTTGATCTTTATTTGGAAGCTTAAATAAATGCTGCTTGCATTTAGCACTAGTAAATCTGGAGGATTTCTGTTCCTCATTCTTTGCCACCTCAGCAGCAGTAAGGTGCTTTGCAGAATTTCAGCCAGTGCCTACATGTCATTTATACTTGGTTATGTATTGGTATTCTCATGATTCATCACAGAAGAGGGAGGGTGGCAGGGAATTTGTGAGAAAAAAAAAAGAGGATGAAATAATACGACTGCACCTTGCCACAGTTTTCACATATAACCTCTGGCAAAATCACTCAGTCTTTCCACCCCTGCGATCCATGTCTGCAGCTGGAGATTCAGCACACATTTCTCTCTGACTTGCAGAACTCAGTTCATGCCTGATGGAGAGGTGGAAGAGGAGCAAAGTTCAAACAAATCCTGAGGGAGAACCTGAAAAGTGGGGTTAACCTCTATTCTGTTGCTGTCATCAAAAAGGGACCTGTAAATATATAGGTTACTATTATGTTTAATTAACTCTTGAAGGCTCCAGGCACTATGGCCCAAATCCAGCTTCCACCTCTGCAGGCTTTGAAGTGCTGGAGGAAGCGTGTCAATGGTAGCGTAATCAATTTCTTCTCACAAGGTGAGAGGACTTTAATGAAGGAAAGAATGATCGATGGATGTTTGCCAGCATGCTTGGCTTTGCTTCACAAATGCTCTCATTGCTGGCATTAAACCAAGCCAGAGGATCCACTTATCCACCCACATGTTACTTACTCGTGGTGGGAGGTAGGAGAACATGGCAGAATGAGCAAGAGGGATCACGTTTCCTTAGCTTTCTATTCCACCAAGTAATTCATTACATTTCCCAGTGTACAAGTCTTACCAAAAGATCACCTTCTTTTCTTGTGACACTCTCTTCTTCATTCTACCTCCCAACCTACTTGTGGCTCTTGTATAGCCCTGCAAATAGTTGCAGGATTTTGCCCAAAGAGCAGAGCTACTGTCAAGGCCGGTGAGCTAGTCTTAAACAGCTCAGCAACTGTCTGCTGAAATTCCTGCTTGTTCAGATGGTCTATGTGCTCAGATAGCCTTGATCAGCTGCTGATTGCTACTTCAGCTCTACTCCCTGCTCATGTGTGGAGAACTTCCTATTAGACAGCTTTATATTCTTGGCATGAAAGCCAAATGCTGGAGCAAATCTCTTCCAACCAATCATACTATGCTTAACAACTTCCGCTCCTTGATTACTGAGGAAATTATTACTAGAAGAAAGTGTGTAGATCTTTCATCGTGCCTGCCTTAATTTAAGGGAGGTCAGGAATGGTAAGGGGAGGAGAGCTTTGAGCAATCACCTAACTTTCTTAAAAGCTCTTATTCCTCTATTTTCTCTGTTTTGCATCTTGTCTGCTATCTAACAGCTTCCATCTCAAGTTCTTTAACTCAGCATGCCACCTCCTCTGCAGGCTTTTAACATTTCATACAGGTCTGTGTCTGAAAGTGTAGTTGTGAGACCCTCTTTTCTCTTCTCACAAACACAGAATCTGTAACTTTGAGAAACAGATGCATTGCAGCTGAAATTTTCATCCACATTTGATGTATTCCACTCTTGTCCCTGTGATGCCAATGAAACTGCACAGCATACTCAGGTTCACTGCAAACACAAGTCTTTTCTGCAGCTGGTCCCTAATGTGCTTGTTTGTGATCCTCATTAAAATATTTGAAGCTAGAATAACTGGAAAGCATTTAGGTAATTTCAGGTGCTTATTATTGTGACTTGGGCATTTGTGTGGTATGAGGTGAGAGCCAGATTAAAACATATTATTTGATGCAGAATGAAGGAAGTCCTCAAGAAAAGACATGAAAGTGTCTTACTCATACCTGCAGTACAGCATGGTGTTTCTGTTCTTTGGAGCAGATTTCTGAAGCAGAGAAATACAAGTTCTTATTGCAATATTTTAATTCATATAGAAGAATGAATTAGCTGGGAGGGTGTGTGGATAGTACGAGTTTTGTTACCATGGAAATTACCATGATTTTTAAACTGCTTGTAATGGGAAGAAAATCTCTTTGATGAGTACTCTGTCTCTTATGTGGTGCTGAATTTAGACGCCTTAAAGGTGAAAGAAGCAGTTAAAATCAGTGCTGTCAGATAGCAGCATCTATTGGGTCAAACAAATAGCACTAAGATCCATATTTTAAAATATATTTCTCTTTAACTTCTAGTGTCTTTGACTTCAACTTTAAGTAGGGAAATGCTCAGTTTCCTGCAGACTATCAGAGTATATCAGTATCAGTATGACTATCAGTATCAGAGCCTGATTTTGTATGAGAGGTTTTGTGCTCAGTATTCAATTTGGGCAACACCAGCAGATCCAATATTTATAGGTTGAAATAATCTTTATGCAAATCAAATCGTTTGATAGCTGAATGTCAACAACTGTATTTGTAACTGATGACACCTGCTTCCTTTAGGCTAATACTGACAAGTCAAGCCTTTGGGCTACATTTTTCAAAAGCTTAGGGATTTGTATGCATACTTCCCAGTAAGAGAAAAATAAACTGGGCACTCAGGTCCTGAAGTCATCTTCAAAGATGACTGCCCAGATTCACTCAATCTCTTTCTTTCTCTACCAATACAGAAAATGCTTGGATGCCTTTTGGAAACCATTCCTCTGAGAAAACAAAGAATTTTAACTAAGCTGTGCTTAGATGAATGAATCAGGCTGGACAGCAAAAGAGGCAAAAGTTGCTCTCTGATCTTAAAGTGAGGAAAAAGACTGATCCCGAGGAAGAAGAAGTGACAGGATAAGCTGATGGAGTTCTTCCCAACTCCCACATACAAGCTAAGTACAATGATCTGCCTCACGGCCCTAGAGGACTTCCAGTAGTTTCAGGGAGAATGGATCTTCTGTTTCTTTTCTCCACAGCAAAGTTTTCCAACAGCATAGATAATGCTCAATAAATGAGGTGGGATTTTTTTCCTGACTATTGGTTATTGCAATATTCCATTTTATTTCCTATTTTCTGTACCACGTAATTTGGGCCTTGTACACAGTGTTAATACATGCAATAATTATAATTCTCCTTGACTGCATCATATTTAAAGGTGTAAGCTTCTCAATTCATCTCCTTGAGGCAGATTACCCAGGAGACAACCCGCACATTACAGATGGAGCTACTCTGATCCCATTAACTGAACAGTGAGGAGAGCATTTGAATCACAGACTCCAGAGCCTAGTGAAACCCTGATCTCATTAAAAGCAAAGCTGGCAAGACTGTACCATTGGGGTGCCACTTTGGGTGTGCCTTTGAACTTCAGACTGCATCCAAGGGGCAAGTGTTGAGTGGAAATGGGACTGAGACATCGGGATGAGGTTCCTTACACCACATCCACCTGTGCCTGTGAACTTCTGATCCTTTCTACCAGACGCCTCTCAGCAATTTCTGAAGGTGCCAGGGGGCTTAAACCACCAAAGTGAGGCACAGAAGGAAAATAAAAGAGCAGACAACTTAAAACCAAGTGGATTAATTAAATAATCTATATATTTACCAGTGATAATTCTACAGTAAAAAGCCTCCGGGGTTAGACATTTTATAGGGATTTCAATTCCTTAATTTGGAAGGTTTGAAGCCCTGAGGATTGTTACTCTTTTTGGTTTTTTAAGTGATTTTGTGGAATTGTCATGGTGCAGGCTTTGTCTTTTGGGCTGTTTTCTGTCAATACAAACATCTTTCAAGGACAAGCTGTAAGACACTCCCACTGTCATAATACAATATGTAGTTCATTGATCTTTGTAGTGCTTAGTGCTATAGGTATAGATTTTTGTATAGCTTAGTGCTATAGTGATCTGGAAAATTAGGAAATCTGGACTACCTTTGAGGCCTTTTCTATGACTAGGATAAGAGATTTGTTTACCAAATTTTGCATTTTGTTGTCTGATCTACTGCTATGGTGAAAAATATTCTGTGTAAGAATTAAGTACTGATTATCACTATGGTCATGTGTTAGTTCTGGATGTGGGTAAACAAATTGCATCTATACATTGAGTGACGCTACCGAAGATGAACAAAAATATAAAAAACATATAGATCTCACTCACCCTTGCTCTCCCTCCTTCTTTGTCCCAAATGATCTCCTTAAAATCTAACCTTTGTCATTTGGAAACACAAGCTCAAATGCATTTTTGTTTTCTTTTCCCATTCATACCTCTCCTCCCACCCCTTTCAACTGTGCTTGTCAGAAATGAGAATCTAGTATCCTGTTTGACTGGTAGGCTTTTCCAAAGCATGGCTCTGGAATTGTAACATCATGACAGTGGATACAGAGGTATAAAACTCTTCTTTTTCCTGCAAGGAATGTGGAAAGGTTTAGGATGAAAATGTCAGTGAATCAGCTGTTTAAGTAGAAGTGTAAGCTATATTCAAACTCCAGCTGCACATTTCTGTATGGAAAAAAAAAAATAGCAGCAAGGTTAAGAATAGTGACATTGCAAGTGTGCCTTGAGCCTCAGGAAGTTCATTTTTCCTTGTTATGATACCTCTGTTAGTCTCCCTGTTAGTTAAACTCTTCCAGTAAAATGGGAAGAAATCTCAAATCCTATTAAAAAAACCCAAACCAAAACAAAATCCACCCAGTTTTTTATTTCTATTTTACTTTTTGGATAAAAATGCAGAAATCTTTCCACACCAAGAGGGAACAGGGACACAGCATTATGTTTTGCTTTTAGGCACTTTAGGGATGGAACAAAGCAAAGGCAAACTAAATACCTAAACTAAATGAGAGTTAAACTTACCTTAGGGAAACAGGGAATCAGAAGCTAGAAACAATATTTGCTTTCAAACAGTGATGTGCTATAGATAAGACTGTTTTGTCCCAGCCTCCAATAAGTACTCTGTCCTTGAATGCTCCCACAGGACAAGAGGATGAGAAATCAGCCAAATAAGTAACATCTCCTGCCATTTAAGTCACAAAAATTTTGCATAGCCAAGATGAGGTGAAAGAACTGCTTAGAAAGCTGGCAATATCTCATTGTTGTGGAGGGGATTTCTCTGTACTAAGTTATATATTCTTGTAAGAATATATCAGACTAGCTCTGGGTGGGTGGGGGAAAAGGCTCCTTTCTGGAGTGAGGTGCTGATGTTACTCAGAGGAGCAGGAGACCCGTGTGATAGACGGGAGAAGCTGCCTCAGAGTTGATGGGAAGGCTTTCCCAAAACATCAGGCAGGTTTAGCTGCTGGACAGAGAGCCATAGCAAGCCAAAGATAGAAACTGCAAAGACATAGTGGGCAAGACTGGAGTTGGATTTAATCTTTTTCCTCCTTTCTTTTTTTTTT
>VWYP01027883.1:204138-226116 GCA_013400435.1 Pycnonotus jocosus | reverse complement strand
TTTTTTTTTTTTTGTGGGGGAGTTTAGTGGTGGGATTTTTTTGTTTACTTGGTTCAGGTTTGGGGGGTGTGTGTGACCATTTATTTATTTAATCTGTTACCCATTTGGCAAATGTGCTTTTAACAACTTCTAGTTTTTATTCAAGTGAAGTTACAACTTTTTTTTTCCCCTATTTTTTCCATGAATCTCTTTCAAAAAATGGGCAGAGGAACCTCAGCTGCAGCTTCAGCTGCAGTTGTGTTTCTCTCACAGTTACACTTCCCTGGAAATAGGTAGGTACTTTTTCCTTTAAAATATACTCTTTTTTGGCAGGTATTACTGTTTTATTTTGACAGTGTTATTGTATAATGAATGTTAGAGCTAACAGACCCTGTGGAACATGTCAGTATACTGAAAAAATACCCACTATCTTAGTAAGTCCAATTAATTGCAGGGGCAAAAGCTATCCTTATGGAGAAGTATTGTAGCAAAGGAAGGGATAAGTCATTGCTCCCAGAACCTTTTAGCCTCTATCCAGAGAGTCAATGTGTGTGGGAGAGATCTGAGGCAAAAAAAGCATCTCAGATTTCCCTCTACTCTGGTTGCACAATTCTGGAGAGACACTTCCCAGATCCACCCTTAACATGTCAGGAGTCCTGGGGTGGCTGTACCTGCATAATGGTTGTTCTATTCCTTTTTCTTAGAGACTTACTACTACTAGAGCTGGAAGAGAACATTGCTTCTCCCCATATCCCAGGCAGCATTTCAGTTTAGAGACTGCCCTGGTGTCTTTCCTGAGGTCTCCGGAGGCCACACAGCAGAGCTTCTGTTGAACTGACACCTTCCGTGCGTGGTAGGGTTGAGTTTTGTGGCAAGAGACTGTTCCCCTTTGTGCAGCAGAATGGACAATGCAGGCCAATACAAACACACATCCATTGTACAGCATGAAAGAGGCTTCTCTGCAAAGATTGTTGTTTGTTTTCCTTTACGTCTTCTCCGCTGCCAAACACAGATTTCTTCTGCTCCTTCTCTCTCATCACCAGCTCCCACTCAGTGTGCCTCCTTAGCACGCTCTGTGATGGTGACACACACTCCATTGAACCCTGCTGGAGTCTGAAATTCCCCAGCATGAGACAAATAAACAGCCTTTTTTTTTTTTCAATTTTTTTTTCTTTTTCTTTTTTGTCTAACTTCCCAGACTGACATGCTGTAAAATAAAATAAACAAGGATTTTGAAACCTACGTTGATCAACACTGGTGTGGTATGCAGAAAATATGTTGTGAAACAAATGCTTTGAATTAGGACAATGCAAAGGCTTAGGGCTGATTAATAGCTACTGCAGTCAAAGACTTCTGAGATTTTTTTTCAGTGCTGTGGGCCAGGATAGAATTTCAAACATATTAATTAGCAATAGTGTGCATGTTTGTTGCTGAACCACTAAGCAAAGGAAAGTTAGTGCTAGAACAAGCCAAGAAATACTTTTGGATACTCTGTCACAAAGAAATCAAAGCAAGAGCACCACTGTCAGCCTCTGCATTAATCAGTCTGTAGGAGTGCGTGACTTTGAAGATAGGGAGGAATGAAAGCCTGATAGACTAAGGATAGATTTCACTTGCTAGTCATGCACCAATATTTGGTGGATTGATTTATTCTGACTGATGAAAAGCTCTATCAGCCTTCTGCTGCACCATACAAACATGTCCAAACTGGTAAAAATGTTCATCTGAATAAACTAGTTGTCCTAGTGGTGTATTAATAGGATCTCTACAACAGCTGGAAGAATCCCTAACTGTAAAAATAATGTTTTCTTCTTTGATGTGGTGATTTTTTGCATACAGATTGAAGAAATGTGGATTTATTGTTATTTTTTTAAATCAAACTATTCACTGGGAACGGGTTGATTAGACAGCTTTTTTACCCCCTCCTTAGACAGGGATTTCACACGATGAAGACAGAGGTAACAACAGAGAGTTGTTGAGCCTCTATTACCTCTTCAGCCAAAGTCAGAGATGAGGAGCTGGCTGCCAACCAGAAAATTCACCTGCTCTAGTGAGCTGGTAACTGAGTAACTGATTATCTGACAAAGAAATCTGGTGATTACAAAGGAAAGAGTCTCAAGGTATTTTGTCATCTCATTGATTGGGAAGCACAAGTGCTCTGCTCCCTCAGTGGCTCCAGGAATAGGATGGGATGCCAGTGCTGAAGGGAAATCAATGCAAGTCTATATGCAAGGGGAAAGGCAAGATCCTGAAAACCTAAAAGGACTCAGATGAATGCTCAAGAATGGGGGAAAAAACTTAGGTAAGTGAAGGTATATATTTACATCACTATTTCCTTTAGCTCTATTTAGCGTTTCTCCTAAAGCATGAGCTAATGGCATAAAAGCCATTGGAGAAGCTGTTATGTTACATGTTTCACAGCATCTGTGAAAGGTGAACTGTGATCCAGAGCCTTTACAAATCTGGTGTAAAATGATAAGCTCGAGCAGCTGCGTTACAGTAAGGGAGCAGCACAGATCCTGGTTCCTTGCTTTAGCAGCTGAAGACAAAGTGCCCAAGTTGAAAGAGTACTGAAACCTGCTCTGGTTAAGCGAAGTAGGAGACCTTTGTCCACTGTGGTGGGACCCACCACTGTAGACTTGAAAGTGTTTGCCAAGAGACAATTATTAGGCCCCTAGTCTCCGTAATATTGACACCACTGAGAAGTTTCTCCATCTGATTTCTCTCCAGTTTGGAGCAGAAGCAGATATTTAGATGTCCTCTGAAATTTGTTGAGCACCCATTCAGGGCAGGAGATCCATACTGGGGAAAGAAAAATGTGCCTGTGAAGCTACTCTGCAAGGTAGTCAGGTGAGGAAATGCTTTCAGTTTGGACCACATGGTGCTGCTTAATCTGGGAAGATGTCTAACTGTCCAGTGTTGTAAAAAAATATATCTTTGGCTCCCCGGATAGAAGAGAATCCAGCAACAAAGATATTGCCAGTTTCAAACCAAGCATAGTGAGAGAGGCAGAAGTTAGTACAGATACATCCAGAAATGTTATTGTTAAGGCTCCATCTCCTGGAGTCCTGCAATTATGCAAAACACTCATGGTTTCATGGTTTGTTCTTTTAACACCTTGTTTTATCATGGTTGAAGTCAAGTTGGAAATGGCTGGAGAGCACAAGGCAAGCAAAGGCAACCACAGAATTCATTGGTTGGTTGTTTTTCAATTACATGATTTGGGTAAGGGGTTGGGAGTTCAGGAAGGCTCTCTCCAGCAGTAGTGAGAGCCTCCTCTAAAAGATTCTGTAGCAAGCACTAGCAGCAACTCTCATGAGCTCTATATCTGACCCCTTGCTGCTGTGGTGTTATTTACTTCATGCCAGTCCTATGTGTATGATAACATTATCTGGAGGTGTTCCAGCAGAGCTCTGTGGCACAGAACTGTATTGTACCATATGAAACTTTTAAGTGCTGAGTAATCACTACCTGAGAATCCACCTCTTCCCTTCTGGTCACTTCTGGACACCAAAAGTCAAAATTTGCTTTAAACCACAGCTTGCTCCTGCAAAACCTCAGCCATGCAGCATACAAGTCCATCCCCACCAGAACAACACTCCCCCACAGGTCACACCTGGTTCTAAGTCCCAAGCGCCACAGATGACTTTTGCATCTGTTAATATCACACCTGTCAGGAAAATGGACAATTGCCTGCAATTACTCCAGCTTAAAATATTATTGGTGGGTCCAGAAGTAAGGACATCAAACTGGTAATGAAATCTATGGTACTCAAGGAAGTGGCAACTTTATCATAACACTAAAGCTCTTCATAATCTCTGTTTTAACTGGTGCACCTGATGGCTGTTGCTTTCCTAAAGCTTTCCTTTACAAACAAATAACATGCTGAATTTTCTGTTGTGAAAACTGATTTTACTAATTGTAATATTTTTTTCTACAAACCTTTGGGCTGCTGCTGCAGTTATTAACCCAGCTGATTTTTCCAGTAACAATTTGTATCAAGGTATTAGAGTCCTAATCAGTTCCCAGACACATACATCTAGCTTTCACTCTTTTTGAAGAGATGGCAAATACAGTATTTTGCTTTCTAAGCTATAAAAGCATTTTTAAAAGTTCAAATATACTTAATCCATAAAACTAATTTATGCCTGTGCAAGTAGGAGAAACAAAGGTTACCAATTAATGGCCTGAGTTATTTAAAAATTACCGAGGTAGGCACTTTTCCTCCCAATTTTTGATGACTTTTCACATGCAAATGTTGGCCTATATTGTACATGCGCTTACTAAAGGTAGACTCATGCAGATATGGAAATCTTTGCACAGAATTGAAAAGATAGATTTAATGTGCACTCTGACTAAACCATAATGTTGTTGTGGCATAAAGTACATCTGTTATGCTTTTGCATTACTCTAATCACATGAATAGCTGAGAAAAAGTCTGGGGAAAAAAATTCTGGGGCCAATAAAGTAAATGCCAAAACTTCTCATTGATTTGGGATGAGGAACAGGTTTTCACTGCCTGGCAATATTTCATGGCACCATCAGCATAATATAAAGTTACAGAAAGAACTGTTTTATTTAATCAAAAGTGTTACTTCAGTCTCTTGAAGTTTCCTACATATTTCTTTTTACTTCTTTACCTTTTTTAAGGTAGCAAATTTAGTAAAACACCTACATACATGTTTAATATCAAAGACCTCTGAAGCCTATATTTACTGAGTAGCAGTGTTCTGAATGTATGGCATTTTTAAATTAGACATATATCTTAAATTTGGTTGGATCATGTCCTTACCTATATTGCTGTTAGTAACAAGACACAGCAATGTGTTTGATTATGTTTTCTTGATGGTTACTGAAAGTAGTTTAAATAATGTGATTCCACTGAGATGTTATAAAATATCGTCTCAGGGAGTACATTGAGGCAAAAACACTGTAAGGAAGAGAGTGGTGGGAACTTTGGGTCACCACAGGATGTTTTATTTATAGAAGTAGGGCAGCTAGACTGAAAACTAGTCAACAGCAGGGCACATTATGAAATGGGAAAATAAATGCCTTCTTAGAGGTTTTCATAGACACATTCAAGAAGAACCAGTGTGGATCCAGAGAGTGGATTAAGCCCTCCCTGATCATAATATTTTATGTGAATAATATTGAAGACTTTAGCCTTGATCTAGTAATACAAGCTTGGTTTTATTTATGCAAATACTATTGATTTATTAGGTACCCTTAACTCTACATCACAGACCAGGAAAGGGGAGGGAAGGAGTGCAAAACTATTGCTTATTCACAGCTTTAAAGGAAGTCTTTAAGGCATTTTGTTCTGGGAGGTGAAATTATCTATTCTCCCAAAGGTTCAAGGCAGAGTAGCTGAGCTTTTTTAATTGGTTGAAATTACACTTAAGCACTGAGATTTTTCTCTTCTCTCTCTCATCTCTTTCTTTCTTTATATCTCTCCTCTTTCCTCTTTCTCTCTCTTTCCTACCTTCCTTCTTTTCCTGCTTTTCCTTCTTTATTCCTTTCTTTCTCTCATAGGTTTGTATTTTTTTCTTCTACATCCTACTAAAAAGAGCCTCAAAATATTCCTGATGGACTGAGGCTTCACAAGGAGAATAATAGGCATAATAACTATCATACAGTTAGAGTGGAAAAGAGGCATGCTGGGTATATCTGTCTCCCTATAGATGCTGTTCCATTTTTATTCAAGTGGAAATTGCAAGAGTTGTGTAGATGGGTCCTCTGAAGATCTCTGAATCAAACCAGTTTTAATTAATCTTATCAATCATTTCAGAATAATCAAATTAATGAAAAAAATGTAGTTGACTCTTTGATTCCAGCAGCAGCTACATTTTATCATAAGAAAAAATGACTTTTCCCTTTGTATTCTAAATGACTGAAATTTGAAAAATAGATTTGTTAACTTCATAAAGGGCAGTAAATGTTATTACAAAAGTGGTTGGTTAACTTGTCACTGTTCTGTTCTGAGGTTTGGAGTAACACTCACAATGGTATTATTGATATAAATAGCATCTTTTTAGGAGGAGGAAGGCAACATGTTCCTTTGCAGCAGTTCATTTATTAAAACCTCAAGTAATATTCACCCTTTCAAAAGATGGGAGCTCCCTGAAAATACAGGGTATATTAATGAGGGGCATATAATTCACTGAGCTTAGAGATATTCTATCATTCTTTAGGACCATAATACAGATTTTGATAGAGTCAGGTGTATGATGAAGAGCCGTGGTCACTGCATGGCACTCTGCAAAAGCAACGGGAGTACCTTGCCCATCTGCTAACTGCAATTTAATAGCTTGACTTCTGGCACATTGCTGGCAGAAAAAGCGACAAGCACTGCTTTATACACTGAACAATGTGCAGTCTACACTAGTTCCATTTTATTTAGACAGCAAACTCCTTGGGGCAAGGTATCTTTCTGCGCTGTGTTTGTCACGTACTTTGCACAGTGAGGCTCTAGGTTTGGGACTAGGTGTTTTTGCATGGTGCAGTGTAGCAGTGCATTTTCAGCAGCACCTGAGCTCCTGCTGGGAGCAGAGGCAGCCCAGATGCAGCACCATGGTGCTGTGTTTGCACAGCTGACAAAGTGCCAAGCTCTTGCATGGCTCTGATAACGATGGTGCTGTGTTGGTGGAGCTGTGCCCTTCAGATGTGCCAGCTTGGCTCTCCCTAGTTCAGGCACCTTTGTGCCATGACTTGTATCCCAGGACAGAATGGCACTTAGTCTCCAAGGTGCAGTGACACTGCTAAAAAACACAGCCCTGCAGACACTGCTCAGTGATCTGCACCCCAAGCACATCTGCAAAAGCAGCTCCTTTTTCCAGACACATGCAAACCATTCCAGCTCTCCTGCCTGTTTGGGATTCTTGGTTCCACCATGTACCTGTTCCTGTGAAACTTGTATGCATGAAGTAGCACCAGGGATTTCACCAGATTGTATTATCCATCTAATCTGTCCAGAGTCTCTCATGGTGCTTTCTTGATTGTATGTCTGAGTATTCTGTGCTTCATAGGGTGTTGAACAGATTAGTTTTAATGAGATTAAAAAGCTTTTAGAAGTTGTTTCTATTGGAATTTGACCAAATTTTTTTGATGCGCTACGATGTACTCTGGCCATAGGAATTTATTGATGTCCTGCAGGTCCAGGGTGTGTTTGTTCCCCTCTCTGACCTTGTGTTTCAGTGTTGACCTGCATGTTTTCAGTAGCACATTCTGGATTTCATTTCTCTGCTCACCTTTTCTTCTGTACATTGCAACTCATCCTTGCTTTGGGAACATCAGTGCTGTTTGGGCAATGCAGTAGCGACAGGTGACAATAAAGTTCTCTCTTGATTCTAAGTGCTGATGCCAACACTATGACGTGGTGATGCTATAGCAACGTTCATAGTATTATTCTTGAGTCCCCCTCTTTCTATGGACATGATGTTTCCTCATCTCTGGTTCTCACCTTTCGCAGTATCTTTCTGTGTGTTCCCTTAAAGCTGGGAGGCTGCTACCTGCACTTCTCCCAAATGAGAGAAGGAGAAGGGAGAGGCAGGAGGCCAACATATGCTCTTCTCTGCACAGCTCTACAGCTGTACCAGTTATTGAGCTCCAAACAGGTCGTAACAAAAGAGCAGGAGAGGGAAGGAGGCCATGATGGGGAGGGAAATCCTGTATCACAAGAGATTTGGGTCACAAAAGGATCCAGGTACCTCTGGTACCACCTTGTTAACATCCCTTTCAGTGACAGATGCAAGAACTCAATACCTAAGTCAAACTATTTTTTCTTTTCCAAAGAATTTTTCTTTCTAAAGAACTTTTAAAATATAGCTTAGAAATGGAATGTCCCACAAATATCAAGCAAAAGTAAACGAAATATTTTTACCATTTCAAATCATCCTAATTGAATGAGAAGGCTGTGTATAGAACTGTAATTCTGTCCAGAGGCTGCTTGTCAAGTCATGTTTTTATTGTAATTACCTGATTTGTTCAGCTTTAATCTTATTTACTTTCGAAGGTCAGCTGTCCTGCTCTGAAATGGTTAGTGAAGGCTATGAGAATACATAATACCCATGGGGAGAAGCAAAGACCACATTATGGTCTTTTAATT
The DNA here is from genome assembly GCA_013400435.1 of Pycnonotus jocosus. Lineage (NCBI taxonomy): Eukaryota > Metazoa > Chordata > Aves > Passeriformes > Pycnonotidae > Pycnonotus > Pycnonotus jocosus. The sequence goes on along the minus strand of VWYP01027883.1, from coordinate 218,033 downwards.
TTTAGTTCACAGCAGAGGAGGTAGTGTTTTCCTTCACTTCTTAGCAGTCCATATTTCTTCATCAATATTATTTATTATTTGGTACATAGTAACACCTAGAAGTGCTGTTTGTGTCTGGTCTCCAGTGAATGCTTCAATTGTATATGCCCATAATCAGCATCAACTCATACCTCACAGACCTTATAATTTGAAGAGGCAAAACAAAGGGCAAGAAAACCAGTATCGTCCTCTTCATAGAGAACAGAGAGGCAAAAAATGTTGTGCTACACCCTCCCAACTTCACTTAACATCATAGTCACAGAGTTGTCAGCTCTCTCGATGTCACATGAGTGTGTAGGTGAACAGATCATGTTTTGTCTTCCTGTCTGGTGAGACATGTACAGAAAAATACTTACTCTCCCTCCCCCAAAATAATTTCTACAAACTGGAAAAAGAGCAATAAGTCTTAACAGTGAACCTAGAAACAATCAAATACACATTATGAGTTTTCAAAGTTTCTCCAAGATTTTGTTGTTGCTGCTGTTTACTGTTGGATAATGTTACAAACTTAGCTGTCTAAATAAGATCTGAAGAAGAAAATTAACCCGTTCCCCTAGGAAGGTGAGAGGTATTTGCATTATTCTTCTACTTCAAAAACAGTTTCAGGTTGAAAGCTAAACTTTGTGGCTCTAGTCATTGGTGTTTGGATACCCTGCAAGGCAGACCTTTACGATTCAACTACCACATATAACAAAGGAAGAAAGAGCAGGTTCAATCTTTCTGTTCAAAATAAAACTATTTTTTAAAAAATAAAACTAGCTCATTATTTTCTTTGTTCAGTAGTCCTTGTTTCAGTTCATCAGTTTAATATTCAGTTTAGTTTCCAAACTGGCCATGCAATGGAAGACCACAACTGCAAGGAGGGCTCAGTGGTACCTGACTCATGGGTTTTTGCACAGAACAGCCATTTTGTGTGCAGCCTGCTGATTAACTGTGCTGCAGCATAAATCCAGCAGAGGAAAATTCCCAAATAACAAAATAACCTAACATGTAAAACCAGCAGTAGAGTTTTAAATACACTTCATTATTTTTAAAGTCTTTGTGTTCCTTACAATTAGAAAGGAACGTTAATATATTCATAAGCACTAACCTTAAGCAGTGCTGCGTGCTCAAGCATAAATTCTGTTATCAGTGGATCTACTGTAATTCTTGGAAGAGGGAAAATTGCTGACTACTAATGTTGTTGGCAGCTTCTTGTTGAATATAAGAACTTTCCTAGAGCTCACCTAAAGAGAAAGACTTTTGTAACTCCTTTCTTACCTTCATCTCTTCGATTACCCGCTCCCCTATTCCTAACCATATTGAACCACTAGTTTTAAGTAAAATCTTCTTTACTTGTAAGCAAAATCTTCTAACAAAGTTAAATTTCTGTGTTAAATTTATATTTAAGGTATGAGCACAATAATTTTCCCAAGTAAATAATCTATACTGTTTCCATTTCCATGGTTTTTCCTCCAAAGTATGTTCAATTTGAAAAAAAGTTTCTAGCTGATTATCCAGCTCGAGCAATTGGAACTGTGTTCCTCAGTGGTGTAGTGAAAAAATTAAATGGGAAACCCTCAGCCATTTGTTCTTCCAAATGGGGCAACATGGGAGTAATCACTCTTCTACCTATCCTAGAAACAACTGTATTAAATTTCCCTATGTTTACCTATAACTGCACTCTTCAGGTGAGTGTTCCTTTCTGAAAACTTAAAAAAATCCCACTGTAGTTTCTCCATTTCTGGGCTTGCAAGAGCCTCTTTGGCCCTCTGTTCAAGGAGATACATTTCCAGTTTCTTTTCTAGTGAGATCCTTAGAGGACTGGAATAAGGATGTTGTCAGTTCACATTAGCAAAGCTGGGCAGAGGAAATGACACCACACCCGCTTATGCAAAGCATATTAAATATCCATAGGCACACCTCAACAGCATTAAACCATAATCTAGAGAAACCAGAGGAAGTGTGAGACAGGGAGAATTAAGTCCATCACAGGGTTTATCCTGGTTCCCTCAGGTCCTTGCAGTAACCCCCTGTGGCAGTTTAAGGTCTATCAGCACAGTATTTCCTGCAGCACACGCCTCCTCACCTGCTGCTGGCTCAAAGCATGACTAGAAGAGCCCTAAAGGAAGCAGAGTCAAGGTAAACCATGTAAATAAGGATACTGTGGTTCATCTCAGCTGTGGTGTCCTCCTGCACATGAAAAATGCACCCTGTTGAAACACTGGACTCTTTCACTTTCCATTAAAGAGTTGTACACATCAAAGGACTATTGACACAAAAATGAGACCAAGTCTGGGCTATTCTATTTGCTGGAATATCAAGGGATTGCATATAGAACTCCTTAGCTTAGTGACATCTTAACATCAGCCCAAGATGCACAGGAAGATGCTGATTCCATAATAAAGAGAGCTAAAATCCAGGAATAAGGGCCTTCATCACTAAAAGACAGGAATTCTGGAACTACACTTGAAAAAAAAGTCTTCTAATTAGAACAGAGAGAAATTACTTCTTTCAGTAAAATCCCTTCCCTAAAATTGACCTGTATCCAGTAATTGTGCAAATAGTGACAGTATTTCCAACAGTCCACTTTCTGACAGACATAATTTCATACCAAAATCAGACTAAATTCTTTACTTTTATATGTGAATAAAGAGCAGCTTTCTTCATGTAAACTGCTCCAAAGTTTACCACCTTCACCTCTGACTGCTTTTTTATAAAGGATATGCTGTAATGACATGCTCACATATGGGACTATGAGGTTAAACTAGGCAAGCCCTTTAAAAAAATTTCTGTTGTACACAATTCCATATTTTTTAACCTTCCTTTCAAACTGTAACCTTATATTTTGTTTTCAAACTTAGAACTCTTAGTCTTTGTTATATTGCACGGTTAACAATTTCAAATTGTACCATGCCTCCTCCCTCACTCAGAAAGCTTTTGTTCACTGCTTCATCACTACCTGCATGTAGAGACAGGCAACCATAGTCTGTAGGCTACAATAATAATGGCACACCAGATAACATCACCGGATCAGCTTCATGCTACAAACACATCTGAAATTTTCCATGCTTCAGAACTACTAGGAGGCTTGGTAATCTTATGAGTATTAGGAAACTTCTATTTTTTACAATGGGATCTAGTTATGCCAAGGAAAAAAAAGATCTTGCTTGGAGAACTTGACACCTGAAATATAAATAAAAGGGGGACTAGAAGTGATAAAAATGTAAGAGCAGAGATAAAAATGGCACCATGAAATAAGGCCAAAAAAAGAAAAAAAAAAAAAAAGGAAGAGAGAGAGAGAATTAAGTATATATTCATAGTACTAATCTCTTCAGAAGGCAGAAATTCACCAAACCCTGACTTTTCTAGGTTCAGCATTTCTGCCAGAAACTTCTCTGACTTGAATTGGAAGACAGTACTAAACATTTGTGTGGCACAGCAGATGGAGAAGGGGTATTATGTCTTTTAAAAGTAAGGTGTGACCAATGGGTAATGCTGCAGTCATTTCCTTTCTCAGCTTATGTTTTTAAGAAGATCTTACTAATCATGACTGGGATTTTTTAAAGGCATGAGCTAACTGTTTTGCAGAAAATAAGAATAGAACCAAAATACAATACAATTTCATAGGAAATTTACAAGAGCTGAAATTCTGGGGACATTAAGTTACAAATTTATTGAGTACAAAGTCAGACGGGCCACTAGAAATATGAGTCTCACTTCTCAGTCATCCTAGGCCCTCACAATCCATATGCACTACTTCGTATGATGATCAATTATTTGGGTTTTTATTAAAATACCTCTTCAAAGAAGATGCAAGATCTTGATCTGGTGCTTTGTTGTGTCAATTTATCCCTCCCAACCAGTACTGTTAAGATATGCACGCTAACTTCTATCTGAATGGGACTCCTGCCTTGTCATGAACTCTATTTTTCTTCTTAGATAGGACTAATTAGCTGTATTCAAAAGAATTCATTTGAACAAACTTAGCTACAACTGATCCAGATCAGTTGGTGTGCCTGTCTCCACAATATCTTGGTCACCTAGAATCCTCCACAGCTGCAGTTCATTATTTCCCAGTTACTGATTCCCAGCACCAAAAATGCTGAACAGTGCTGGCCCAGTGTTGATCCTTATGGTAACTTCCCAACAGCCTTACCCATTGACCATTGATGACTGTGATTTTGAAAGCTGTCAGGTAGACAACTTTTAATCCATTTAACATGCTCTTTATTGGTAGCATTGATTCCATAAGCAGAATATTATGCACCATCGATTCAAAGGTCTTTGAAAAGTCCATTGCATTTACAGAACATCCCATCAATCAATCCTCAAAACAGAGCAGTGAAATTGTACTTTCTTCTTCAAGTGTAAAAGATGCTTATTTTCTAGGAGTTGTTTCTCCTATTCCATTAGAAATGTAGAAGGCTGGTAATATACCTCATCAGCAGATAGAGGGATACCATCCCCCTCATTTCCAAATGCAGGGAACAGAAATATTTACTGAACTTTTCTCTTTGCATCCTGAATAATGCTGCCATTTCTTTTCCCTCTACCATGTTTTGTTGCCATATTGATGGAAGAAACCTTCCAAACATTTTAGATCATACAGCACCTATTTGTCCTTCATCCTATCATATGTTTGTCTATTATGACAAATGTAGATTAGTACACTTTTTTCTTCTTCTCTTGCATCAAAATATGATTTATGGCCATGGAGTTCTTTTCAAAGAATTCCAACTTTTCATTCATATTTTTCTTTCTGGATTTTGTCTAGGGTTTTAGCAAATTTCTCTTTAAATTCCCATGTTGTGTGCATATATACATCATTATTATCAATCAATGTCAATGTGAGAGTTAGTGGCTTGTTAAACCAATCCTCTTCGTATTGCCTCTTACTAAACCTGTTGTCTGACTGACTGGATATTGGAAAAATTGGTATGACAAGAGACCTTAAAATATGGAGCATGTAGTTAAAGTGACAGTCCCATAGAAGACAGTCACTGATGATGTATCAAAGGAAAAAGAGTTTATGTGGTTTATGCACATGAACTGAGCAAGGGATACAGAAGAATCAGCAGAACTGAGAGCCATTGTGGTTCTTGCTTGCTGCTGTGAAGAGGGAACCTTGACAGTCTGTAGGTTCTTTCCCAGATCCTCCTCTTACCTTTGTAAGTTGCTGGTCTTCACACAATTTCTTCCAGCAAAGTGAATTGCTTTTGTCATTTTCTTTCAAGCTGAGCCTCCAGTTTGTATAATGAATTTTGTAGGTCTGATTTTGTCAGGTCTTTTTCTGAAAATCCCATTCACAGAAATTATCTTGAATAAGAGTTTAAACGTAAATGACCTCTTCCACTTATTGAAACTTTAATTCCTGCTAGAACCTTTTGCGTAGCATACGCCTTGCCAGAGATACAGTTGCCTGCCCCAAGCTTGTAATTCCTCTGTGAATAGGGCAATCAGTACTTTTCCTTAAATTATTAATAAACTTAACATCCCCTTTGATTTCACTTTCTAGGATCTCTTTGTGGTCATCTGTGTTAGTATACCAAAGAGATAAAGTAACAGGAAACCTGCTACTTTATCCTCTTCTGGAGTACAAACCACTTTCACAATATATTTACACAGTAACGTCAATTAAGCTTGTAATGTGTCAAGTAAACATGGTGGACATGCTATCTTCAAGTCAAAGCTTTTTTTTTCTCCTAATCAAATCCTTTAAAATCAGCTAAGCAGCCATACAGTTGGCACTAGTATCCCATCTCGTGATCTCTTGTCCCCCTTCTAGAGGTGACCAGCATGTGCTTGATAGCTGTTTGTAATTCCTACTTCTCTTTAGCCTTTGCCAGCCTTTCTTTTGTAACAACAGAGGGAACTCTCATGCACTCCTCCTTGTTGACTTCCTGAGGCATCAGCACATGGAATGATCCTACCTTGCAATCTCATTTCATCATACATAACGTAACTGTGCTTTGGACTGAGGCTATCCTATATTCAATGTAATCAAATTAGGCTCACTGATCCTTAGACAACCACTAGTAGTTCCAGCAAGAAAGGAATTAATTTTTATGCTATAAAGAAGTCTAGTAAGTCTATATATCTGAATTGTAGTTCAAAAGAAAAACATTTGGAAATATTTGTAATGAGCATCCTTTGATTACAATGGGACCAAGATTTTTTCTTTGACCAACTATTTTGTTTCCATTTTGAAATGCTGAAGAATGGATAATCCATCAATACTGTCTACACAGTTCAAGAACTATTGTCAGGACATATAAAAAATGCCTGAAATGTGAAGGCCTGACACAATGCACATTTATGTCAATAACAGTGCATTTTTCTACAGAAGTCATGGATTTTGCATCAGATTTCATCACAAAAGAAATGATAAAATGCTTGAGAACTCCAATCCTGTTCTGTTAAATTAAATGAAATTGCTATAGATCAAAGGAAAGCCCAAATAGTTAGTATGAAGAAACAATAGGATTGTGCATTCTTAAAGAAAATGGAAAATAGTAATCATATTCAGAAGAAAAATGCAATAAAGAAAACAATTTGATGTAATATTCTGTTGGCAAAAAAGATATCTCATTTTCAATTTAATATTAAAAAATCGCTCAGATTAATTCTCTTCAGTTTTCCAATATACATGCATGAGCTGCATATTGAGCTGTGCAATTCATCATAAGTGTTATTTGCCAATATAATGTCCAGACTACTGACTCTGACAAGAGGGAACAACTTACTTGATACTTTACATCCTTCATATTCTCAGTTCCTAACTCCTGTCAGAGACTGAAATAGTTCATACTTCAAGCATTGATATAAAGTTTTGCTCATTTTAACGAAAACTGTATAAAGAAGCTACAACCAAAGAAGCTTCCCTGAAGATACCTGACTGACTGGGACTTTTGACTGAAAGTCAAACTGCTGAGACTAGATAAAGGGAAAACCCATTTTTCAATCACCTGAAACAAACAAGTAAACAAGGAAAAGAATGTGAGTCAAGCCCAGCAGCTGTGCTAAGAATCATCTCTGGCTTGTTTTGAGGCAGGGGAGGCTGTAGCCCACAGACCCATTTGCTGGGAGCAGGTTTGCACAGATTTCCCCCTAGCCGTGGCAGGGGGAGGAAGTTTGGGTGTGTTGTAACCTCTGCTCGCGGCAGTGAACCCATCCTCCTTTACACAAACTGGCTGTGGAACCCCCAACTCTGGGAAGGCCACATCCATGGGACATTCAGGTGAGAGGCAGCTGAGGGGGTGCCTTAATGCATCAAAGGCCCCCCGAAATGCTCTCCAGAGTCGTTCCTGAGGCCTTGCACTAGAGGACTGCAAGTGATGCAATAAACTCAGAGTCTGTTGTAAGAGACAATGGCAAACTCCCCATCCCAGTGAGATGCCTGGATTTTCCTACCTGGCCTGAGAGTATATTAACCCATCAGATTCCATGCTTTTCAGGATGACCTTCACCACCAAGACCAGCTGGAGAGGATCAATGGAGCATCATTGGGATCCACAGAGTGATATTCTCCTTATTCTGTCCCTGTTACTCTCTTTCTGTCCCCCCCCACTTATTTCCTATTTCCTTCTTTCTCTCTCACTCTCTCTCTGCCCCATATTTACTATCAAATAAAACCCATGCTATTGTCACTGGCATATGGTCTTGTTTGCACTTTAATTCAGGCAGGGGCTTTTCTAAGAACCTCAGTAACTGGATCTTGACAACTCCCTATGTCTGTTACACTGCAGTGGTGTTATTTAGTTCATTTAAAAAAATTAAAATATGTATTAAAATGGTTGATATTGCCTGCCAGTGTCTTTTGTAAGTAGTAGTGCAAACAATATGTGAAGTCCAAAGTGAGGCAATAGCAAAAATGCAAATACATTTTACACTGCCTGAACATCAGTCCACAAAACATGTACACTATTTGGTTTTTATCAGGTTATTTAATTTCTTTACTGAAATAGTTCAGTTCTTAGTATCATGCAGATACATAGATGAGAAAAATGGAGGTATTACTTAAAAAAATTGTATGAGCATGCCTACAATGGTTCAGGTAGACCTCTGACCAAATGGAAGAACATGGACAAAATGATCTCTTCATCAAACTACAGATGTCCAGGATGTCTTTCATCTCCAGTTTTTCAGGCTGTGTCAAGATTCCATAGCCTAGCTTAAGTCCTAACTCTGCTGTCTGTGTACTTATAGATTTTGGGGAAAACCTGAATGGAACATATTTATTAAAAACACAATCTGCAGCATGTCAAAATCTAGTTTCACTGAGACTCCTGCTCCTTCCCATAATGCAAACTTATCTTGCAAAATAGTAATGGGAGCACCAACACAAACCACACTGAAAGAAAGAATTGTTTTCTTTTTGAGTTTCACTGTGTATTTGCTCTTCCATAGACTGGCTGCATCATAGGTGCCTTCTCTGTGTGTCCTTTAGGTTAATGTGATCCCACGCATTAATGGAAATTTGGCTGTGATACTGTAGGTGAACAAAACCAACTTTTTGTAGTCTCTGAAGTAGGGAAGATATTCAAGATTACAATTTTGGTGTGGAATAACATACATTGAGATTTCAGCCTTCACAGAATGTCAAGTAAGTGTAGGATTGTTTTGGGGGCTGTTTTTCTACTCTAGTGCAATCTCTGTTTGGCAGAACCATGATTTGAACTTAGCCCTCTCACATCACAGGCAATATTGTACCAACATAAATATTGGCCTGCTGCAGTTAATACCACAAATACAGCTCTTAATTGGGCTACAAGAATCTCTTCAGTCAAGAAGGAAGACATGCTCGAGACATGTTAAAAAAGCAATTTCTCAGGGTAGCAGGCTGCCATAGACACAGAGAAATTACACAGGCCCCAGTGCCCATTTCCACCTGTTCCTCTGTGGATGGCAGGATGGCTGCAGCTGCCACCTGAGAAGCAGCAACCAAATTTATGATCCAATCATGCTTCTCTCAACCAGGTCCAGGTTTTCCCATCTTACAGACACAGCGACTGTTCTTCCCCCTCGCTTCTGGATCAATAAAACTAATTTTCTGCCTACTCTACCTAGAAGCCCTGAGTTGGCTCTGCCACCAGCTTAGTTCTTACCACTTCAAAACTATTATGAATAAATAGATGGGCATTCAGCTCACAGCCTGAATAGCAATTTGCCTTTCTTTTTTTAGAACAAAATACCAAAGAGATTTTTTTCTCTCCCTGTTTGTACCATATCCTGGCTCCTAATACACAAAGCAATTCACTGGAAATAGAACTAATCTCTTTTTTTAAGTACTTTCATTCTTTACCTTAATCAGAAGTTAATCAGAGTAAGTGGGAGTCCCACATTCCCAGAATAGCCCCAGAAAGCATTCAGGAACCAGGAATTGCACTGGTACTCCTCTGCAAAAGGTTGCCATGACAAGAGAACAGTTCCTTCTTCTAAGTCTTTTTTGATTGTTTCTGAGGTCATCTTGGGCAGCCAGTACTATGTGAGAGAAGAATGAGAAGCTCAAAATCATCATAATAATACCAAAATAGGCTAATTTTCACATTATGTAACTAAATGGGAAAGAAAGGAAATGAAGATAGCATTGGATTAAATTAATGCAGTTGCAGATCACTGTAGTCAGAGTAATCATCTTGTGTATGAATTAAAAAGAAGAGGGTGTTTTATTTTTTAATGGATCCAGCTGCAAGCAATTGTGAAGGAATTAAATAGTCTAAGAAAGAAGCAAATGTTGTTTGTTTCTTTCTTTCTGGGGGGAAATTAAATAAATAAGTTACTCAGAATTTAAGACAGACTTCACAAACAGAATATTTGATAGGTTGTCACAAAAAGATCAGTTCTCCATGAAATGTCTCAAAGTTGGTGTACAGAAAGATTAACTTCAACATCCCCCAAGTCAGTGGGAAAAGAAGTCTTCTTTCAGACTAGAGGTTTTATCTGCCTGCTGGGATATGTCCTTGGGCAACCTGTGTCTCTCCCCTTTCAGCATCTCCTCACTAGGTTATTTATCCCTGGTGACTGCCATTCCTTCTTCACCTTCAGCTGCTGTACAAGTTAATCCTGATGATTCTCAGATAAACCTTCCAGTTTATTAATAAAACCACTCCTAACTTTTAAAAAAGTCAAACTATGTAATCAGTTAGAAACTAAAAGCAGCAGCCACAAGACCTGAAATTTAGGGGAAAAAAAGCAGGTCTTGATCAAACTTGGAAGTCAGTAAAGGGCTGAAATACACTGCTTGTCTAACAGGGATCCCTGGCTGTTCAGGCAACTGGTCTCCAGTATCTCATTTTCTCACACTGAAGTCTCCTTGTGATCCACACACCAGGGAATTATCTCCCATTTGCCAGTAGTGTACCCAGCCCTTCACAATGCATTGGCATAGAAGCAGGGCAGGGGAGGTGAGAGAAGAAAGGGGAGAAGTTGATTAATTTTTCCCAAAAGCTATAGAAAATTACTCCTTTTACCACTCCAAGTGAAATAATTTCAACCTGCCTGGTGTGATTTAGTGCATCAACCCATCCTTAAGGACTACAGTAATCAAGTTGTCCTTTGTTAACACATAATTGTCACCTTTCCTCCATTGTCTTGCAATACAGGAAGGACTACCTAAAGCCATAAATGCTGGAGAGGGTTTAAGGCTATGAAACAAATCCTGGGGCAGCACCAGGTGTCTAACTCTCAGTTAAATAACTCAGTGTTCCTTTTCTTCCCTCAACAAACTGGTCACCTCTGAACATTTCTTGATTGCCCCTTGCTGTCCTTGTTGCAAGGCAGTGATGTGATTTTCATAACGAGCAATCCCACTGATGGCAACAGGACTGCTCAACTGCTTGTGCAGTCTTTGCAGATCTGGGCTTCTTGACTTGGCCAAATTCCCACGTGTTAGAGCTGTCACACACTGGAGAAGCAAGATTTACTTTCTAAAGTGCAAAATGAGACAGAGAATGGGAGAGAAAGGAATTATAATGGCAGATTTATTTCCTATCAGAGAAGACAGATTATAAAGGGCAATGTTTCTTGGACCTTTTCAAATGCATCACTTTGTAGCAGTCTGAATGTAAAATGACATGAGGAAATAGAAACTATTACAGAGAGTGGTAATGTTTGGCCTGCCTGTTCAATGGGCTCACTTTTTTGTTTTGTTTTGTTTTTAGTTTAGGGAGAGAAATTTAATTGATTGCCTTGGAGATTATTTTACTCTGAAATTTGAAAACTGTGTTTGTCAAAAAATACTCTGGAATTTGAAAATATTAGACTGCTTTTTCAGAGTGCTTGTGACTTCTCCAAACTATTCTGCACATATGAGCTTTTCTTAGAAGGAAGTATAGAAATGTTTTGTAGATTCTTAGCACTGCTAACAGTTTAAACGTCACCCTGCAATAGCACTCATCAGTAGAGGTGTCATTTCTCTTTCCTATTTCAATAATAATTCATCTAAACAAATAAGCCATGCATCTGTTGGGCATGACCATGCTGAAACTAAATGTAGAGAAAACCATATGTTATTCAACTGGACTATGTTATAGTTAACATTAATTTTCACAAACATGTTCTATCCAGTGGGTAAATCAACTTTTCTCCAAAGGATACTTTATGGATAACTGTGAATTTTCAATTCACAGGCTGTTCTCCTGTGTCACTGAGATAAACAGCACGAATTTTATTGTACCAAATTCAGTATCCAAATAAGAAAAAAAGAATAAAAGACCAGAGAATTTTCAGGCAATTTATTCCATGAATTGCAGCTGTGAATTGTCAACTACTGGAATGTTGTTTTTCTTTCATTGACTACCTATTGGAAATATTCTTATGTTTTAAAAATCATTCTTAATCACTCTTAGTTTACCATCTACTCAGGAGTAGTTGACTGCAAATGAACTAAAGTAGAATGAATTATACTGGACAATGGTTAATTTTTCATGTTTATGTAACACATTGACCTTGAGTTTACTTATGATTTACAGTACAGATTCTTCTTATGAGAAATGCAGATTTCACTCTCTTGTTTGTTTGTTTGTNGGGGGGTTGGTTTGGTTTGGTTTTTGTTTTGTTTCGGTTTGGTTTGGTTTTGTGAGTTACCTGGACCTCAAAATCTGTCATTTGGCCAAACATTCCTACCAATAAATCATTCACTAGAATGATCAGATAAAGTATACATGAAATATGCATTAACATAATCGAAATGAGTTAATTTAAGAGCTTGAATGAGTATTTGTAGACAGTTTTCTAAAGCATTTATCCAGCCCTACTGAAAATAGCATACTTATTGAATTTAAAAAAAAAATGGCACCTGATAAATGTAGGGCTGACAGCACACTGGAGTAAAACTATACAAGATACTACTGAGAGGGAAAAACTTTTCATGGAAAAAAACAAATCCACCAAACAATTAATTCATTGCATATCCTACACTGAAAATGTTCTTACTTGTCTGGGCAAACACAAACTAGTGTTGTTAAAAGGAGACTTAAAATCGGAAGGAAAAATGCATGGTAGGATCATCATAAATGCCAGTAATGCAAAATGGGGAGATTGAAGATTGTTTGATAGAATTGTGAATTACCAGGGTGTGTTCCAAAGCAGATTTATACAGTCATTGGTTCTTTATACTCTACAGTAATGCTGATTGCACACTCAACTTGTTTGCTCTTGTTTCTGAGGGGGGGAAAAAAAGAATGTTTTGTATATCCATATTATTTATATATTTTCACCCTGCATTTGTGATATTCCTCACTTTAAAAAAAAAAGTCCCAACTAGTTATTTGGTGAGGCTTCAAAGCCTTTTGCGGACATTAACTAGTCAAATTTCACAACACTTCTCTGAGGCAGAAAATTAAGTTTTAAAATTCCCAATTGTTGAATAAGGAAATTTAGGGACAAAGGTTAAGTGATTTACTGAGGCCACAGGAAAAAGTATAAGCAGTGGAATAAGAACTTGTTCCAGCCCATTCCTGTGGCTGGTAACATACCAGAGCACAGGACAATTATAAAATTTCACACACTTTATCCACAGTCTACTTTTTTGCTCCTTCCCCTTTCTACCCAGATAAAAAAGAACATTTTCAGCCAAACATTATTCCATATAAAATACTGATATTTCTATTTCTGTCATTTTGTTTCTTCAAACTAACAAATTTTTTACTCTTGTCTAAAAGGCTTAATTACATTACAGACAAGCTAGTCTTCCTCTCAGGAACAAAAAGTGTTTATGGATACTGAAAATGTGACCACCACCAAGGTGTCCAAGAACCACACTCACAGAGACCACAAATCATGGCTTCACACCTTTGTTGGAATAATGCAAATCAAGTTGTAAGTCAAACCAAATGGCTTTCTTCAAAGCTAAAATGTAACCTCATTGAAAACAGTTATTGAAATAAAATTAATTTGAGAATATATTTCCGAATATTTTAGATGAGAAAATTTGAAATCAGATTAAATTTCTGTTTTCTGGCTTAAATGTTTATGTATGGATTAAAAAACCCCCCAATATTAATACATTAAATCAAAAATTTCCCCACTCTTTATTCTTATTATATTTGTTATGGCTGCAATAAACAGGATAAGTTGCAGATTTATTTCTGTTACTCTTATCTTCACGTGTGTCATCTCCCCCCACCCATCATTCCTTTTATGTGTCTCTGTGTTCAATTTTCAAACCTTCCTTGACTTTGGAAGGCAGAAGGGAAAAGTGAAATAATGTGAATAAGCTACCACACATCCTGAAGTTTTGAGAAAATCGTAAAAAAGTACAAAGGTGGAGGGAAGACAAAAAGCTGATACACCATAAACTAAAGGTTTTAGGGTAAAGTGACTTAGAACAAAAATTTTCCCTGTAAGTACATTTGAATGAGTATTTTTAAATTGTT
>VWYP01027883.1:189104-204132 GCA_013400435.1 Pycnonotus jocosus | reverse complement strand
TTTTTTTTGTGGGGGGGGGGGGGAGGGAATCAGGTGGGGTCTATATTTAAAATTCCCCTTTAAACTTTCTTGAATGGAAAAGGTGAAGAGTGTTTTGGGAAGCTTTTTCTATAAAGAAACCTGAGATTTTAGGCGAATGGGGCAAACTACACAACACCTTTTAAGGCATTTTTATTACGTTCACTAAAAATAACTTTCATTTTCCTGCATTCAGGCAACTTTGTTAATGTAGGGCACATCAAGAAAAAGCAGTTGTCAAGAAGTTAATTGCCCTATAGTCTTTACATAAACTTGCTCTAACAGGCCAAGCTTACTTGAAAAGCTTCCCTCCCCTTTCTGCAAGCGCCTTTCAAACACACAGTTTGTGTAAGCAGTGTGCTTTGTCAGATGGCTCAAGCTGCCTGGAAGCAGCCTTTCCTGAGCAGCAGCTGGAGACAGACCCTGACTCCTACACCGGGTGCACCCAGCACCAGGACACCTGAAGTTTTCATCGAGGCAGTGCTGTGTGATAAGCACAGCCAACACAGGGCTGGAGTGAGAGGAGCTTGCAGCAGACATCCCTGGAACCCCTAAGACCGTCAGCTGGGCTTGCACACATTTCAGTAGTGGTCAGGGTTGCCCTCATGCAGGCAGAGACTTGCTGGGACCCGCCTGCTCTGAGAATCTCTCATAGGATGCATAGCCCCTCAGTTGTTTCTCCCATAGCTTCCAAGAGATAGTGAAAGCCACTCCCAGCATATCTTGTTTGTACTGGATATATGTGGATCTACCAACAGGCAAACAGGGAAAAAAACGCTTTCACATAAAATTCCTTTTTATTTCAGTTAAATTACAAAGTTAATTTCTTGAATACCTTATCACAGCAATATGACAAATGGGATATAATGCTTTCAGTACTTGATGGAGCTTCCTATGTTATTTACAACAGCATATCTTAAATAATAGCTAATCCCTTTTAAAAATTGGTTCATTTCAATAATACCACCAACAGAAGAATCACTTGAAGCCCACATGAAGCGCTTGCTAATGAATGTGTTGGCTAAATCCAAAGATTTAGCTTTAAAAGGCATGTGGAACGTGTGCCAGAAAAACGCAGCAGGCTTCCATCTGTACTTTACTTCGATCTGATACAATTAAATGGACCTTTGTGTGACCTCCCTGACCTATCCAGAACTCCCATTGGCTTTCAAGATTGACAGTAATGCCAGCAAGAAGCTTATGAAACAGGGCAAATCTGCTAAGGCACGTAAACCCCCTTTTCAATAGTGCCTCAAGCATTTAGGCACAGATCTTGGAAGGGATCTTAGCAGTAATAAACTTCCTAAAGACCACAGCCTCAATGCCTAAGTTTTCCAGTCTTTGACATAACCTACCCAGCAGGGGTCTTAAGAGTCTAAATGATAAACAGGCCTAAGGTGCTTTGAGATGCGCAGACAGAGAGTGCCATATACATTTAAACAAGAACATCCTTGACAAATCCCAAAAGCATGCCAAAATCCTGACTCAGGACTCTACTGAGTAGAGTTTCTAACTCACAGAAAACGGATTGCAGTAGTAAGGCTGTGTTTTGTTTGACTGTGGGTTTTTTTTGTTTCTCATAATGCTTCAGATTATGGCCTTCCATTGAGCTGCTTTGTGTCTTTAGAGGCAAAGAGCCAGTCTAACTCAGTATTGGGGAATTATTAATCCCAGGGCACCATGGAGTTAGTGTGGTCAGTCAGGAGCAGTGACTACCCTGTAATTCAAGGTCTCTAAGAAAACCCTTATATGGTTTTGACCTGCCATGAATGCATCTCAAGGGCAGGGTTATTATGCTTTAACTAAACATTTCACTTATGAATGCCTCTGCTGTTATCTAAGTTGCTGATATCTTGTTGAGGAGTGAACACAGGGGAGTGTAGCGTGAAGAGAACAACCCAAGATTGTGGAAATAGTGGTGAGAAATAGAAACAATATTAAAACAGAACAGAGGAATCAAATGGCAAGAGATGAAGAGGAATGAAATATGCCTTGCAAGGGGCAAGTCACACAATGCATGAAGAGGGAGGTTATTTTGGAAAATGCTTCGAACCCACCTCCATTTCTATTTACAAGCTGATTCAGCAGAGCCTGTCATTCAAATCATGTCTCAACAGCAAAGGAATTGTTGTGAGAAGCAAATCATAAAATCAACAGGTGCAGAAAACATGCTGCTGCTGCTACATTTGAAAAAAAAATAAATTACAGGTCTCACATTTAACATCAACTACAAAAAGTTGAGGTGGAAGAAACTGCTATAAGAATGTGAGCCAGCAAGCTCTTATCCTTACAGTGGCTTTGCGGTGGTTTTTTGTTTTGTTTTGGTTTGTTGTTGTTGTTTTTTTTTTAATTTACTCATCACGCTTTCCATGCAAGATCTCTGCCTCTGTGTGTGCATGTGTGTGTGCGTGTTTTTGCATGTATGTGTGCATTTGTCTTTTGGGTTTTTTAATCTACTTCACCAAATTTCTCACTGGTTTCGCTAATGAAAGGTCTACTACTAGAAGACAGAATCTACTTTCCTCCTCTTATTATTTTAAATTACATTTTGTGAGCTGCCTAGGGACTTTGTGACCACAACAGTCCTATTTACTTTGCCTTCTTCTACTTCCTTTTTTCTTTATTATTATTACTCTACAATAATAATAATAATATATTACCACCACCTTATGAATGCTGTGACTGAAAATGCAGAATGCCTCAGCCCACACGACTAGGGCAGCAGAGGTGTCTGCGTGAGGGAGTACACAGCTAACCGCACTAACCAGCAAATTTCAGCCTTTTCCACAGCAAACCGGTACAGATTTCATGTGAGCTGCGCTCCTCCAGCAGCGATAGCAACAGTCCCCGGGTGCCACACTGATATCGCCCCACAGGTCCCCGCCCTTCAGCCGCGGGAAGCACCCACGCACCCGCACAGCGCTCGGGCAGCCGGCAGAGGAGCCTCAGCCGAGCCCGCCAGCCAAATCCAGAGGTACCACGGTGAGAGGAAACCTCACACGAGCTGCACTTAGCCAACTGCCATATGCCCCGACAAAGCTACTGACAGCAGTGGCGAGCCCAGGGAGGGCTTTTATCATTAGCCCCTCACCCAGCAGTGGAGGAAACTCATTTAGCCCCATGCTGGACTTTCATTAGGAGCGACTTGCATCAGATGGTCGCAGCGTTCTGGCACTGGTGTCGCCTGGTCCGTTGCAGGAGACGTGGCCATATCTCACCCCAGCAGGGATCCCCAGATTGGAGCGGCTCTTTGTCGACAGATGCCAAGACAGCAGCGGTAGCAGTGACAAAGGCAGCCTGATT
The DNA here is from genome assembly GCA_013400435.1 of Pycnonotus jocosus. NCBI lineage: Eukaryota > Metazoa > Chordata > Aves > Passeriformes > Pycnonotidae > Pycnonotus > Pycnonotus jocosus. Next base: position 200,811 of record VWYP01027883.1, on the reverse strand, counting down.
TGGTGTTATCTTTTATGCTGGCATGTTGCAGCCCTGAACTTTTCGAGAGGTGGCTTTTTACAAACTACTTATTCCTGTTGCAGACAGAAAGGCAGGGAGTTTATATAGATGGGGAGAAATAATTTAAAATAAAATATGCTTGAAATTACCACTTGAAGCTGAAGCAAGTAGCAAAGGAGCTGTCACTGACAATCATTATTTCTAACCTTGGGACTGTAATAAAAAAAATCAATGAAGCAAGAGATGTCAATATTCTAGTAACTAAGATGTGATACCAGCACCCTCTCCTCCCAATGTCCTAGCTACTTATGGTAAAAATATACAAAAGTAGAATCATAGATGTCGCAACAGAAACACTTTCCTCTTTCCAGAAATATACTGTCATTTTGGGACAACTCTTGGATTTCTTGCAGGAGAGAATTTTCAAGGAGGAGTAAACCAAACCAGTATTTTTTAACAGTGAGCTGTGAATACTTTGAAGAGCATAATGACTCTCGTCAAATTTTAAAAACTACCAAAACACCTTGACGGTTTCACTTCCTTCATGCCTGCTTCCAAAACATGGATATTCAGGATTTAAATCTGTCACACATCTTGCAGTTGACTACCTCACCGTGCAGATACATCATAAACTCATACGGGCTAACAATGACACCCCTAAATAAATCTCCTGATTTTTATCAGTGTGTTTTAATGAACTTCTGCGTTTAATTAAAAACAAACACACCCAAAGAAGAAAATGTGCTTTTAAAAAATCTTTACCTTCCTTCCCTTACTTTTCTCATCACCATGATAGAAGGCTGTCCTACACTATTTAATGGGTTTGACTTCGGGGAAGGCAAAACATCACAAGTTGCTTTTTACAGTCAGGGAACAAAAACCAGTAGGAGAGACGTGGACCTGGCTTCTTGAGTGGAGACTGCAGCCCCGGTTTGCGCTCAGAGGGGTGATACAGCCTGTGTGAAAGGCAGGCGCTGCCGGGCATGGGACCAGGCAGTCGGGAAGCTGAGTTGGGAGTTCTGGGGAGAGGCTGCGAGGGGCTCACATTAACTTGACCTGGTTCCTAACTCTTCCCTGCTTCAGGCAGCGACCCACAGCTCAGCAGCCTCTCCTGAGACAGCACCTCCTCATTCACAAAAGGGAGTGTGTCACCTTTCCATTGAACCAGTTTTGTGCCACCGTAGCCCCATGATCCCAGGGGATGTGAAAGCCTCTAATGCCTGGGCACCTACTGCAGCAGTGACTGGTGCTGCAGCGGGCAGGCTCTGTCAGGCCGCGCTGACCCGAGACTAAAGTGGTTTTAATTCGCATTTTTTAATAGCTCTTCCTTAAGCCAAAAACCCATTGGGGCGGACAGCCGGGCCAGCCGGACCGTGGCGCTGGTGTCCTCACACCGGCAGCGGGCTGCAGGCCCATCCTGCCGCTCCGCTTTTCAGAAGAGATCGCGCAGGGAGAGCGGTCGGCAGCTTCGCTCAAACGCTTTATTATTTTAATATTTTATTTTATTCCGTCCTGCCGAGCAGGCCGGGCCGGGCCGGGCCGGGCCCGCGCAGGTGGGCGGTGTTGAGGCGCCACCTACCGGGCGGCGGCGGCAGCGGCCCCTCAGCGGGAGGCGGGGCGGCCGTGAGGCCGTGGGTGAGCGGCACTGCCCGTACCCACGGACACTGCACTAAACAAATAAATGCATCGCCCCTGAATTTCCGCAGAAAGACACCCCCCCCCGAGCCCTTCTGCCTGGCTGCGGGGCCCGGCAAAGGTCGCAGGCGCCGCCGCGTTAGGGGCTGGGCGGCAGCGAGGGGGGCGGCACACGGACAACGCTGTTCCTGTCTTTAATTGCTTCCATTTGGGCTCAGCCAGGGGTGGGCGCGACACGGACGTGGGCGAATGTGTCCCGACCACAGGAAGGAGCAGTGTTAAACATTTTAATTATACGGGGAGTGAAACAAAGTAAAAGCAGAACAATGAAGAGCAAATATAAAGAAAGGGGAGCGAATTGATGGAACATTAACGTAAGAATTTAATGCAACCAGGCTGAATCTGTTTTGCAGCATGAAAGGAAGGAAAACAGTGCTATTGTCCTGGGAAGAAGCGAGCGCAGCCCAGCTCCCAGCCTGCCGTACATGGCAGGGCTGCCATGGCCCTGAGTGGGTTGTTTCCTCTGAAGAGATGCTTTTAACACTCAGCATCTTTAGGGATCTGGAAACGAACTACATAGCCTTGAAATCCACAGAAATGCCAGGTGCTCAGCCATTCGTTCTGATCGTTTAATCTTCATTGGCAAAGTGTAGCTCAGGATATAATCTCTCTCATATAGCTGCCCTTTCCACTTGTCACAGACCTACCTGTACAACAAGACATGTTTTGAAAAGGGCCACCCTGTTGCCAGGACACCGTTTTTAGCATGTACCACACTTGGTTATTCTTATACCCCAAATGTGGGCATTTCATGAGGATCAAGTTACCCCTGTGTGTATCCCCTGCAGTCAGAGTGAAAAAGAAGCTGTGCTAGTGATATACTGATGTAATTCTAGTGTACTAACAATGCCAATGTGCTAGTGTCTTGCAATGTGCTAATATGATTGTGGTACATAATAATGCAATGCTATTGCCAAAATTTGCCTTCTGCTCTTCCATGGGGAAGGGCCATTCTCTTCCACTGGCCTGCTGACTACAGAGGGAGCCCTGGGTGACCACCTGGCTGGTTTAACTGCTCAGCATTGGATCACAATGCTGCCAGGAACAAGTAACTTTAGGTCCATAAAGGACCCCCTCTAAAGTCTGTTCAGGTTTCAGGTAAGCTCAGGTTTCAGGTAAGCTCTTTCCTATTCCAAGCCTCTTTAGTTTTCCCAAATTAGTGTGAAGCATTACAACATATGTGCATGAGCAGAAGAGATGGAGGTCGGGTTAAGGATCCTTTGTTTATTTGTCCCAAATGCTGTCTCAGCTTGTGTGACAGTTGGTGCTGTGATGAAGTTTTCATTACAGTCCCTGAACTTTAGCCAAGTTTTCAGCCCTGTTGATGACACTTCAGAAAACGCAAAAGAATCAAAGCATTTTCAGCAGAAAGCATTTATGTGTCATGAGATACATATTTTAACCAGGAACTTGCAGTTTCTGGCAGACTGTGACTGGTTTAGTTAAGCTTCCATAAATCAAAGCACAATGCACAGACTATGAACATCAAAAACATCAGAATCCCACAGACAGGTATGTCAGTGCCTGGCAGCTTTGGCCAAAATTTGCAAAAAGGGATCAAAGAGCTTCTACTCAACATTTAGGACTTAATGTAAATCATAGTCATCCTCGTGGGGGTTTCGCAACTGCCTTTAGTAGGAGGCAAAGTCATCCTTCTATGGGGAGGCAGGAAGCAAGAAGAGTCATCGTTTATATGAAAGGGTGTCCTAATATATTCTCCAGTCACTTGAACAAGCAGTTGTTTTGTGTGTTGTTTTTTAAAGCAGCTAACTAGCTAGTATCACTAAGCAAGTCAAAAACCAATCAGTATGTTATTTCATAGTTGTTTTTTTAATCATCTTAATATGCTTTTATGTAATGCATGTTCATAGCAAATGCACTACAAATCTGAGAAAATCCTGCTATTGAACAGTGAGATGGTAAAGAATAGAAAAGTGTACCTGTTTAAAGTTATATCATACTTTTCCAAATTTCATTGTGATATTTAGACCTGAATGTTTTCCGCTGAATAGTAGGACCTTTTCCAAATGCCACTTCAGGGACAAATGTTAGGCTGTTTATGCAATGGATGGATCAAAGCTTAAGGTCTCAAGTCTTCAGGTTTTGAATTTTGTCTGATACTAGACCTAGGCTAGGATCAAAATAACCTTCCCCCAAATCTAAAAAACTTGCAATTTAAAAGCTGACTGTTGCCAAACTTCATAACATTTAAAATCCAGATATATATGTAGTTCTGATTCTTTCAACATTATCACCCTAGTGGTATGTTTGGATACGGGAGGAATATTTAAGCGCTGGAGACCAAATTCATTAACTTTTTTGTGTTTCTCATCTTGTAGTTTATTGCATCATAAATACCTGCATTGTGTAACACTCCATGTAAAACTTCATTAAAATGAGCCATTGATTGTTGAAACCAGAGTAAATATGGATAACCAGATTTTTTTTTTGTTTCTACTGGAAATCTTAATCCAGCAAAATTAATGTACCACCACAGAAGGCCTGCATTTGCTCTTCTGCTCTACATCTTCTAATCATATTTATAGTCCATTTCAGAAATGAAACTCATTAACATAGCCCTTGACTTTTCCATTCCATCATCAGAATGAATGAAGGATGGTGCGTAAAACTGTTTGGAATTATGGCCTTTTCAGGAACATTTTGTCTGACTCAATGTTAGAGGATATGCCAGTGAAAACAGCTGTCATATGAGCAGAGCTTGGAATCTCTTCCTCAGAAGTTTACCCACTTCACTTTCTACTATCCCAGTATCCACAAATTTTCCCCTCAAGCCAGCCAATGGAAGACTATTTTGCCATTCCTCTCTCACAGGAGTACTTGAGAAGGTTGCAGAGGCCAGGCCAGTCATCCTGATGGCAAACGGAGAAAAATGCCTGTGCATTTCAGAGGAGTCTATAAATGGGAGAGTATCCGAAATCTACAGTGCATTGCATCAGTGGTGCCAGGTCAAAGCTTTCGGGATCAGATGTTCTCTTGCATGTAAATACAGAAGTGCTTGCAAAAAAAAGGAGCAAACTTTCTTCCTGGAGCTGATCATGTACATAAGCAGTAACTCCAATCACCCCTGGAAGACTCTGTGGTATCAAAGCCTTCCTTCTGGCGTGGGTCAGAGTCACTTTATTCTTGTCTGGGGATGGTTTTTCACAGACCAGAGGGCTTGGCACCACTTCACTGCAGGCAGCCCAGCTCTCATGGGAGGCTCTTCTAGACCCCATTAGAAGCAAACTGGTTTGCATTTTCCTTGGTACGTGTTCTGTACCATAATGTCACAACCTCAAGCAATGAAAGTGCAGCATTGATGGAAGCTCTGCCATGGCTGTGTGGAGGGTAATGAAATGTCAGCAGTAAGAAGCAGGAGACCTGCATGAAAATATTCACCTCTGGCCTCATCCGTTGACACACCCAGTAGGATTGATGCATGAACGTAGTAGATGAGGGACATAAGCGGGCAAGAGACTAGCAAATATCTCATTAATAGCTGATATATGTGGCATCTTATTTTGGAAGACAGATGAACAGAAGGTACTCAGAAATAGTTCCCAGCATTATGGATGCAATTAACAGCAGGTAAACTATAGCAAACTGTTCAAACGTTAGTAGTCAAGCTTGCTTCAAGGCCAGAAAAAGTAGAAAGACAAGGAAAGAGTGTTGCGTGCTGGAAAGTATGTCTTCATGGTGTCTATGTGGTCTTCATGGTTTCCTCTCAAATGGGCCATTGACTCTTGACCATTAGAAAATGTCTGTCTTCAGCCTAGCTCACCTTCTGAAACTGGTAATGGGCTACTATACTGAGGAAAAATAATAGATTTGCAAATCCATTTTACCATCCATCTCACACCTTTTAATGATGGGGAATAAATACAAGGGATACAGTGAAGGTGAACATATTTTTTATTAAAGTGCTACTTCCATTTATATGAATGAAATTTAGCAACAAAACATGTGTGTGGATGTGTCTCTGTGTCTATGTATTTAAATAAGCTATCCTTCAAGAAGGATACACCAAATGGGCTTTCCAAGATGATTAAATAATTCAGTATGGTTTCAAGACCAAAAATCTCAAGTGAATATCACAAATACAACCTTTTTTTTTTTTTTTTTTAAATGCATTTATGTGTGTCTGTACATATGATTTCTTTGCAATTTCTTAATGGAATTACGTAATGTGCGCATTTTACAGAAAAATCAGGATATAGCAAAGACCTGCTTTGAATGGTATTAATTTAAAAGTTTCTAGAGTTTGTTTATAGGAATCCATTTGTTTATAGGGACCTGCAATGTGGTTTTTCAGAGCAAATAAAAAGTACCTCTTAAATTATACTAGCAACTGGCATCAGCCACATATATAAGGGGTATCTCCATGTGACATCTCCATGGGAATGAGCAATAATTTTCAAAATGCAAAAAACTCTTATCTGCCAAATACTCAGTACCTTAGCAAAGTTTTATGCAGAAGTGGGAGCCTATTTTTGGAAAAAAAAAAATAGAGTCTAAAGAATTTGGGGCAACTTTGGAGTTTCTCCTTTAGTGTAGAAGTAGTAGCAATGGGAGTAATAACCTGGGGAAAAAATAGATGTATAGACAGAATGTAAATTCAGGACATGATGATGAAAGCATCTCTTCGTGTTTTATATGGTTCTAATGAAAGACAATTGCTAATAAGAAGTGACTGGTTAAATTGTGTCAATGACCAATCCTATTCTGCATGTTCTGCTGAAGCCAGGCACCCTCTGAGGACAGCTGGAGCTCAGCCAGAATGTCATGACCGTGGTCAAGGTTATAGGTCTTCATGTGCCAAGCAATACAGTCTTGTTCCTAATCATTACAAACTCTATTTTTTTTTTCCATGGGGAAACAGACTGGAATGCACTCAGTTAGACACCGTTAGTATTTTTAATCCTTATCTCCTTTTGATATAAAAATAAGGCAACCAGTTATTTTTTGTTTCATTATTAAGCCCTTGGTTTTTACAAGGATTTCAGAACTTGGCCTAGATTAGAAACAAAAATAGTAAGAGCTCCTTTTCACAAGAAATAAGATTTAAAGGTATTAGGGGGCATATGCCCTCCTTTTTAGCACACAGCACGGGGTGTTCTTCTTTTTTCTGGCCCTGAAAAAATCAACTACAGTAGCTCAAAATAGGTTTTTATGGTTTATTTTTGTAAATGCTGTTTGTAGTAACATTCCACTAACACACATACACACGAGTCCTTTCACAGCCTTTTTCTGGCTAAAATTTGAGTTGCTATGAATAGTTGGTAGGCAGCCCAGTGCAGGGAGATTGGACTGAATGTTGAGACAGGTGTATTTTTGGCTCAGCCAGCGCCCCAGTATGTAATTGTGGTCTCTGCATCAGTTTTTCCTTCTACCCTAGTTTTTCTGTTCTACTTAAACAAAAGCTGTGAGTTTTATGGCGTGACATCTCACTATCTATTTGTAGGTAACTATACCCAAAACAATGGTTTGTACTTGAATTCTTATGCTCCATTAACATTGAAATAACAGTAACCTTTCAACGGTTGCCTTTTCAGAGGAGTTGGGCAGTTTTGTCATCATGCTTTAATATTAAACTGGGCTTTGTTGGGAGCTGTAGCAGTCAGGAACAAACTATTATGTGTGGGCACGTGAATGCAGGAACAAATGAAAATGGATGCACCCAGGACTCTGGAAATCATGTTTGTGCCATCACAGGCTACCACATTGCACAGCTCTTTCCAGAATCAGAGCCTCAGCTTAAAAGGCCATTAGACTATCCAGATTTTGGAAAAAACAAAACCTGCCTATTTTTTTGGTGGTTCTGGTGATTGTGATTCTACATCCTGAACCAGTGCCACTGCTGAATGTCCAGTGGCCTCATCAGTCTCCAACACTGATGCTGGCCAGTTCGCTTTCATTCCTTGGTGCCGGCAACAACGTTCTGATGCAAGACTAAATCTCTGTCCTCAGTGAGAGTGTTTGTCAGAAAAGGACAAAATGCCAGACAATGTCAGACTAGGCCCATGGCTCAACCACCGTAGCACCTGCTCTCTGGCTCTCTGGCATGGAAGTAGTTCTCATCTTGATCTGTAAGTTGGAAGAATTCGATGTTCACACCCAGCTTTGTGTGGTTGAATCTGCCTTTCAGAAGAAAAGTGAAATAGTTTTGCATATTTTTATTGCTGTTCAGAGAAATTTCCTCTTCACATTCCATGTCTTCTGGGCCTCATTGCCTAGGCACGTTTCAATCTGAGGAGCATTTTTTATCTTGCAGTTCAACAAGGGCCTTCCTTCTCCTTGCACTATGAGACACATTAACTCCTCCCAGCCTTTCTTATGAATATACACTATATTCCCTAGTCTAATTTTAAAGGGGAAAATTTATTTCCTCATTAGACATTTGAATTACCTGAGGCCTGTTTATCATGATCCTCTTTCTTAAATATTCTTTAATCCTGCAATATCCTTTTGAAGTATATGACCATATACCACAGCTGAGATCAGGCATTGCTAGTGATTTTTGTAATGGTATTCCATTATTTCCTGTATTACTGTCCAGTTCATCTCTAATTCACCCTGCTTGGGTTTGCCAAGCAAAATGGCAATATTGATCATTGCTTTTCTAGCAATTGTCTGCATCTGTTTTGTGTCTCATAGAGTCATTATTAAAAGGCAGCAAACAAAGCCTAATGAGTTTCAGAAAGCCCAGTTTGGAACTCAAAGTACTTTTTTCGTGCAGACATGAAGACTAGGCTTGTCCACAGACTCAGTTTAGATGCACAAGACTAGATAATTTGCAAAAAAAATTCCATTCAGACAAGCTGGACAAGTGACCTATGAAAACACTTTTCATGATGAAATTCACTGAATGTAAACCACATAATAATTTTGCTATGCCTTCCCCTTGTATCCCTTAGAAAACATGTCTCTTTTTTTTTGTGAACTGGGCCAATCATAGCAAGTAAGTTCTCTTTGCTTCTCTTCCTGTACTCCTGCCTTATAACGTAACTGATTCACAAGTAAATAAAGCAATCCCAGTTAGAATTGCTGCTGGTGTCTGCTCATTCATTCCTAGATTTTTATGATGTTAATAGCCATTTTCTTACCTTACCTGGACATGTGGAAAGCTTTGCAAATTTTTCCAGTTGAAGAAACCCAGAGAAAACATGAAATACCAACAGAAAGAGTAGTTTACCACCAGGCTGTAAGAGAAAAGACAGCTACCTTACTTTTGTATTGCAAAAGAAGTATATGCCTATAGTCCATAAAAATGGATTATTTAACCTGCTTTTGAACTTCCCAAAAATGTTCCCACACCAAGCACCCATATGTGAAGGATTCTGGTTGCTTCATATTTGAATTCCTGAGCTTAAGCTTTGGTCTTCTGGGACAACTGGGCACAAGCCCAAGAGCCTGGCATTTTCTCCCTCTTCCCACATCCAGATAAAAAGCAACTGGGACTGCAGTCTTGCCCTGGAGACTCTTTACTGTTCTGCTTGCATGAAAGAGTGAGTTCCAAAAAACAAGCTGATAGAAATAAGCTATTTTGCCTACCATGCACAAGAGTTTTGTGCACAGTCAGCTGTGTCATGTGGGTGCATGACTGCCTACAGAAACATGAGCTTGAGGGTTTAGACCTACCTTCCTGGTAAAAAGGAAGAGTTAAACAAGAAAAGCTTTTCAGACCTCACAGGTTTTTTCATAATCATAATGTAGTTGGCTTCTCTGGAGAAACAGAGCTATTTCCCTCTTTCTCCTCAATGGTTAAAACTACATTTCTTGGGAAAGACTAATAAAATGAACAATAGAACCCTGGAGCCTGCAGAGCTTGGGTCCAGTTCATACAAAGAGAATACAAAAAACAACACCAGAAAAGGCTGTCTTCTTAAATTTTGCCACAACAACCTCATGCCTAGAACCGCAGGGGGAGGTCCACACATAGCATGGCCCCTTAATTACAATTTTTGCATCATTTTGGTTGTATTTTTTGATGACAAGAGCAACTAGAGAAAATCAGACCAGAGAGTTGGGGATCATTCTGAGTAACTTCTTGCTTTCCCTGCCTTGTCTCAAGAGGTGGCAGCCCCTGGACTTATTTCTGCAATTTCCTGAGCATTTTCCATGAAGTGCTGACTTGCAGTCTGCAGTCTGTATCACTTAGAGCGATATTCAGCATCACGAAGGATCAGATCCCGTAGCAGAATCCAGCCAATCTGGACTTACAACTTGTCAGCAGTAATCCACTGTGAGCAAGGTGACAGAGCACCAAAGATCAGCATGACTGGATGGTTGGCACACATGTCCCACATTTTTGGGGCACATGTATGACTGTGTGTTACATTAATGTGCTCTGACTTAGTCTTACGGTAAAGAACTATCAGCCTCCTTCAATAAATTCCTTATGGTTGAGTGCTCACCGATTATCTGTAGGAGTGCAAATACAGCTGTTTGTTAGACATGAGACATTCATTTAGCTCTCTGTATTGTCAAATACATTATCAGCTAATTTATAGCAGGAGAATCTTTACCTCCAGTATGTGTGATGAACCACATTTGAACCTATTTTGCACCTATTCTTGCTTGCTCTGGGTAATGGGTAGTGATGTGTGTGAGCCAGAAAGAACTGCTCGACTTTCATAAATATAATGAGCTTCCAAGAATGGCAATTAAAAAAAAGAAATATGCATAAATTAATTCCCAATTTATTACTGGGAAATGCAATGTATTTTGTGTTAACAAGACATAATGCCCATGAAATCCTACAAAACCATTTTTTGCCCTATCATGTTTCAGAAGATAAATTTGCTTTAAGACTTAGTGTTAGAAATAGCTCAAAAATGAGACATGACAATCCTAGAAATCCTAAAGCACCAAATATGAATTTCCCCAAAGGGATTTGATCTCAGTTTCATATTCAGCATTTTTTTCTTACTGGTTTATTGGAGCACATAAAAGTATTAATTTATTGCTGTGTTTAATGTGGGGAGTGGTGAGTAGCTGTATTTTGAACCAACTTGTTATTGCTGAAAATGTCAGGGCCACATCTTCAATACTCATTGAAATTTTTAGTTAAACAATGACAGATATATATAGCAAACAAGCAGTCAAAGAAAACCACACCTTATGTCAATGAAACAGTGCATAAGAGTGCATCACCTTCCTGTGAGGACAGAAACTATCACTTTTAACGAAACCACTCCGATTTTTCAGGTGTATATCAAAGATGTGAGAAGCCAAATCTTTTCTTTTCCACTTAGAGGCCAGAGGATATAGGAACATACTCCAGACTTACAGGTAGGTAAAGATTCAGATCAGATAGAAGGTGACCAGGAAGAACCAATGAGAATTGTGAGGAGCTCAGAGCACATGGGATGTAAGGAAACACTGGTAATCTGCCAGTGGTGGTCAAAAGCAACTGTTAAAGAAAACTAAGCAGGAGAAAAATGGTAATAGTCTGGCTACTTATAAAGGAGTGAAAAACATCTTTTCATGTCCACTGAAGATAAAGGAAAAATTTATTTCAAGTAAGAGTGACTTAGGTTTAGATTTCAGGTAAACAAGTGATACAAGTAATGAAACACCAGAATGCATTTCCAAGAGAAGCTGTTGAATTTCATGAGTCAGTCAAGATTTTAAAAATGCATTGAGAAGATGCTTTCATGTATGGATAGTTATTCCCATCAGAAGGGTCAAAGGATAGACCAGATGTTCTGAAACACTGGATCCTACGATGGAGTCCATTTTCCATGCTTCTTTTATAGCTATTTTTCCTATGGTCTGGGAGTAAATGAACCAACTTTAGACCTGAAGATGTTGGGAAGAAAAAAAAACAAAAAACCCCCAAAAACCCCACAAAACAAACCAAACAAACAAAAAACCAAAAATAAAACCCCCCCCCCCCCCCACTTACTTTATTCACATTTTCTTACTTCCTTTTCAATTTTTTCCTTTTTTGGTTTTTTCCTTCTGAATCCATTGAAAAGAGAATTTTTATTTTCGCACTGCTAGACTAACC
>VWYP01027883.1:111300-188542 GCA_013400435.1 Pycnonotus jocosus | reverse complement strand
AAAAAAAAAAAAGAAAAAAAGAAACAAACTTTGCATGACAGTTCTCATAGAATACTAAATAATGCCAGCAGGATTTAAAATTGAATTCAGAATTATTTTAATTACCTTAAATGTTTTACTTTTTTTTCAAACTAAATGCATAAATAGGATCTGCTCAAACTTGCCTAGCAGGAGGCATTTAAATGCCTCATGCAGATAGGCTGTTCCCTGCTTCCTTGTTTGGTTTGGTTTTCCCTTTCTTGTTTAAAAAAATCCAGTGGTGAATGAATGAAACATAATTATGCAAATATGCTAAATCCAGTTGACAGGCAGGATGCAGGCAATGCTAAAGCAAAACTGGTAAGCTGAGGGCAACGTTTATATTTCATTATTTATTAGGGGCCAGATATGAAAAGGCATTTGAGCACTCGGAGAGACAGCCAGTCAGAAATATTTACAAAAACACCTCAGCAAATGAGGTGCATTATTTCTGTACAGTTTTACTTGTGGCAATGTGGGGAAATTAGTGGGGGAAATTAGTAAGCAATGGCCCTCCAAATTAATCTACTTTATGAGTCAGCAATCTTATGTGTTTCTCTGAATGCAAATCCCAAGTGCAAAACAAGTGTCATGCATACATCTATGCTCTCATTTTTTAAAAATTACTGTATGCTATATGTAAGAAAAGAACATTTTGTGCAGTATATAGAAACTCTGTCACTGACAGTTTTACCAGTTCATATTGAAATGCTGTAGGAAATTATAGATCATGAGCTATAATTTCAGTGGTAAACCCAAAAGTTATTTCCAAGTCTCTGCAAAGGTGTGTCATAAATCTGGACAAAGAGAACATGACAAGGAACTTACCTAGTTAGCGTTTTTCTACTGTAAGGAACTGAAGGAAACTGAAAAAAAAAAAAAAGGCAAAAAAAAAAAAGGCAAAAAAAAGCAATGGCACTATTGTTTCCATGTGCAATTTATGAAAGACATTGCTTCTGACACAGCTACTTGTGGATGCTGACCTTTGTAAAGGAATAAGGATGCAAACTTTCATATGTTAAGGTAGACTGGCCATTATGAGCGAATGAATTGAGTGGAGAGTTCCAAACAAACTCTAAATTGTGTCAGTTTTAGCAGTTTGCTATAAAACCCACACAACAAATTTCTGTTGGGTCCAATCTATTGAACAGTCACATTACTGACTTGGACAATGAATTATGGAGTATACATAAAACTGGCAGATGGCATCTTTCTAGAAGGGATTCCAAGCACTTGGGAGACAAGATTAGTACTCACAGGAACCCTAAAAATGTTACAGAAATACTCCAAAATCAACAATATGAAATTCTAAGGAATACTCTGCTTGGGAAGGAAGAAAACCAACAGAAAATGTGAAATGGCTGAACAGAAAAATAGCTGGCAGCAATGAAGAATTTAAACATCTTAATATGTTTGAACATTATGTCAAGTAAAAAGACCAGTGTCATTCTGGAGTGTGCTAGGTGGCATGCCATAAGTTAGAGATGGAGGTCTTTATTCTGTCCTGTGTAGCAGGAGCTTCAGCTAAAATATGGGGTCAGGTTTTGAGCATGGCATTTTAAGAAAATATGCAGACTAACTAGAGTGCAGGCCAAGAGCATAAACACTACTAAGACATTTAAAAATGTGACAGAATGTTGAAAGAAATGGGTTTGTTTAGTTTTTAAAAGAGAGAGGAGCAATTCAGCAATCATCTAATATGTAAAAAGATTCTATAATAAGCACAGTCATCAGTTACTCTCCATGTTCACCCAGTGTAAAAAAGAAATCACAGCCTTAATTTTTCAAAAGGGAGAAAAAGGTTAGATTAGATTAAATTAGACATTAAAAAAACCCTTTCCATCTGCAAAGGCTTTTAAGGACTGAAAGAGGCTGCCTAGGGAGCTTCTTTACTTCCTAATTGAAGACCTCTTTGAACAGATTAGACAAAAATCAGATGGTCTGAGAATATCTAACAATCTCTCAAAGCAGGAGATCTGAGTTTTAGATATAATTTTCATTTCTGCATTTCTGTGATGCTACTGCTAAAGCCCATAAAAATAATATTCTTAAATTACCCAAAATCTGTATTTACTTTTTAAAGTAACTCGCATTTATAGAAAAGATTCAATGCATTCAGAAATTCATATTGATCATGTCAATTGCAGATAGTCCCTTTGGGATTTACATTCCAGTGTGGAAGATTTCATTAAAAAAAAAAAAAAAAACAAAAAAAACCAAAACAAAAAAAAACAAAAAAACAAAAAACAAAAAAAAAAACCACAAAAAAACCCAAAAAAACAAAAAAAAAAAAAACAGGCAAACAAACAAAATCTGGATTAACTCTTTTTACTTGTCTCAGTAAATGTAGGGAGACTTTATAACTCTTTGAAATAAAAGGCATGATTTGTATTGGTTACAAGAGAGAATACTTTGTTCAAAATTGAGATTTGTTATGTTTTTCTAGAGAAGTGCACTTGGATTATCAGCAGATTTGCAGAAATGGCAAGTCAAATTTGGTAGGAATGGCTACCTATTAAGCTCATAAAACATAGTGTGTACATCGATTGTATGTTTATTTTAAATATTATGATACACAGGTGTAATACTATAATTTTTTGTGGTTTTTGGAATGTAGATTTTTCAGAGGTATTTCTAAGGGTACTGTATATTATACTGTCACTGAAGTGTTACATCCTCTTAAACTCAGGCAGTGGAATAGCATTTTTTGTTAATAAAGTTCTTAAACTTGCACCCTTTGTGATTGCCAGTGCCAACAATCCTTCTAAGAAAGTAGCTTTATCCGAATCTTAAGTCATGACAGACAGATTGCAAAGATTAACATGTCTGTAATCTACATGCATGTAATTTGATTTGAAAACAGTAGGACTTGCAGAAGGAAACTTTTCCCAGGTGTCAATGTGCTTTAACTAGATGTTAGTAGGTAACATTGTAAATATTACAATTACACACGTTTCAAAGGGAGTCAAATAGCCTCTCCCTTTAACCCTCTGCCAAGTTTAATTCTTCCTGAAATTGCAGAGTGGCTGTTCTTCAGACATTGAAGTGATCTGCCACACATATACCAATATGCACTTAGTAACAACAAACACCATGCAGATCCATGGCAAAAAATGAAGCAGCCTGCTCAAAATTAGATTTTATGTTTATGACTTTCTAAGATCAAGGGCTGCCTCTTCCTCCTGTCTCTCTGTCTTTCCCTTCTCATACCTGCTGCATTCAGATCATTTATACAATAATGATCTCATTGTGAGTGTGTGCTTGAGACCTTACTTATACCTTATAGGCTAATGATTGGCTTTACCCTGCCGAACATGAAGGTGTCAGTAGGTATTAATAATACTGTGAAAGAGATAACAGTATTTCCATAAATTGACCTTCTTGATGATGACTTCACCCCATTTTCTTCCGTTCAGTTTAATGACTTGAAGAGTGTTCGGTGATGAAACCATTCCCAAGCATAAATTATTCACTACAGGAAAAAGTAGTAGTTCCATTTTGCAATTTTCCATCAGTGGCTGAACCTCTGCAGGTGAATTGTCTGCAGAGGCAGAACAATTCTCCTGACCCTCGTAAACTTATTCTTTTTTAAAACAAGATAGCAATATAAAATTCAATAAGGAAAAAAAAAATCTTCTTCAAAATAAATGTTGACCCATCCTCTTGCGCTCTTAAAAATGTGTATATACATATACATATACATATAGCATGTAGGAGGAAAAAAAATCTTTTAAAATGCATTTACACTAGGTTATTAACAAGGAACTTCATTTAAAAGATACAAATAGGAAAGATCAAAGAGCTGGACTAGAAAAAACATGACCATAAATATTTTAGATGCTTGACATTACATACCAGACACAAATAAACAGAGAGGCAAATTATAGCTAGTATTTCTAAAGATGAAAATATTTACCATCTGCATGTTAATATTTGCATATTCAATACTAGCTTTTAAACTACATTTCTGAAATTATGATTTTCCCTATTATCTCTCTATTGCTTATTATATCACAGTGCCACATTCACCTGGAATTTGATGCAGAGAAAAAATCTCTGCCTTTTTGCAGCGAGAATTTTTCCAGGTGGGATGTATAGTATCTGGTGTCCTTCCCTGGTGTTTTTCCCTATTTCTTTGACATCTTGCATCTGCTGGAGGTGATGGGGTGGAGGCAGGCTGCTGCTGACCCACAGTGTCTGCTAATCTCTGAGAGAAATGTGCTCAGAGATGAGTTGTAAATTCTCAGCCAGATCATAAGAATGGGCACCATACAGGGAAGCCTGTTTGGAGCTCCAGAATGCCTGCTTTCTGATTTATTTATTTTTTAAATACACATCATGGCCCTAACGGACTGAAAGTGTGAACTTTTGGTGTACAAGATCTATTTAAGCTTATACACTGTCATGAATGGAAACTACTCTTGAATTTATGCTGAAAATAAAGTCAGAGAGCAGAGATTTCGTTTCATCAGCACCATTTGGTCATATGATAATAGGCCTGTAGAGGATGGAAATTCTGCAGAGATTTTTGTAAATTACTTTCCCACTTAGGTACATTAAAAGACCAAAACATTTCCTTTCCTTTTACAATATATCCTTTCAAAGATATCCCTTTCCCTGATGCTATTGGGACAATCATTTTTAAGCCACAAGTCAGAATGTAGGATATGAGGAAATAAAAGGAAAGCTGTTGTATATATGCATCATAATCTTCTGATATTCAAGGGAATATAATCTTATATTAGGAACTACCTGGCTGTTCCAAGAGGTCCCAAATTATGAAGATCTAAATCAAACCTGGTAGACCATCATATTTTAGCAATTTGATGGATTTTCTCTTGCCTTTTAGCCTTATTACTGTGTAACGGCACAGAAGTTGTAATTCCTGAAAAGTCCCAGAATGGTAAATGCAGTTCAGATCTGGGCACTTGCTGGTTTCTCCGCTTTGCAAGGTAATTGAATGGGAACAAGTACAAGTGCAATTGAATATGTAGGCTAGAGGCACTAAGTTGCAGCCTCAAAGAGGTCATGCAGAAATGAATTTTTAAAAAGGACTATAAAATTGCATCTAAGATAGATGGGGTGCAAAAGCAATATTTAAATGAAATTGTTATGGATATAAGTCACTTGCCAGGCATTCTAACTATTTCCAACATAAAATATGTTTTCACTTCATATATAAAACATTGTTATTATTCACATCCTGTGTCATGTTAACATATTAAAACTTAAATGTTTAATGCATATATTAAAATTTTGTGTCATCATTAACACCGCTGATGAATACCCTTTAACAAAAATAATGGAAAAGATATGTCAAGGCAGATAATTTTTACAATTAGAATAAAAATATGTAACTTAAAGTGTGATAAGATAGAACCGCTTAATTCAAAGTTTCACAATCCCCTCTCCTTGCTCATGGGAATCCAACTGCCATTTGTTTTCCTATTAAATGACATTTCAAATACTTTATTATAAACATAAATCACATCTCCTTTTGAGAAAGCAAATGACAAACTGAATTTGAGGTCTGACTTGCATTTCTATGCTCTACCCAGGACTAAATACATGAGCAGTTGCTATATAGATTGTATTTGATGGATAAACAAAGAGAGGCAGTAGGTTATGGAAAACATGTCACTTGGAACTGACATCTGCCCTCATAATTCATGAGTGTCTTACCCTGCCGTGTCACCTCCGCAAACATCAGTTCTCCATCCTGGTTCGCAGCATCCAAGGGAAGAGATTCACTCTTTCTTAAAGTCAGGCTGCCTTCTGTAAAATATGTACCTTTCCCTAATGGGGGATGTTCTGTTCCATGTGGTCAGGTAGCCAGGGAGAAATGCCCTCAGTACTGGGGACGAGGTGTGCAGAACTACACGCAGTTGCATGGGAGCAGGAGAGTGTTGGCAGGGAGGTGGGATCAGAGGAAGAGTGCTCAGACTGTCCTTTTTGAGGGTGCCAGAGTATGGGTGAGACTCCTCCAGCCAGCAAGGTGTCACCAGCATGGCACAAGCTTCATGGTCACTGGGTGTGTTTGAATGGAACCTTCCAGAGAAATTTTTTTTCCATCAGCAATGATTTCTTTCCCTGACATGCAGGAGGTGTTGGTGCTAGCGATCCATCAACATTTCTCCTGTAGACCCACAGAGAACGCATAACTTGTGTTTGACCAGCAAGGTGAAACATCTGAGCTAAATATTTTAATATAGAGACACGGTTAGGTTTGTCTGTACCAAATCTAGAGATACCCTTGGACCCCACTGAATTCACCTGAATTAATGAAACAAGGGTTCACTAATTAAGGTTTTACAAGTGGAGAAAGGAAATCAATTATCTTAATAAAATTGCTGAAAACTACAAGGTGCAACATACTGAAGTGGAAATCCCTAGCATTTACATCACATCATTTCTAGCTCTTACAGTTTTATTACCATTTTTATAGAGATCAGGTGTTTGGGTATTTTTTTTTACCTAAAACCACATTCTAACAGTCAAGTGTTTATATCAACTTTCATTTGAATATGATGCACTTATTGATCATACAGCCATAGACAAAAAATTAGGGATTTGATTCTTAAGGGTTCACAATATAAAAGACAAGCAAATACAACTGTAAGAATTTTTTTTTCCCTTTGGTAAACTTCTAGGATTATAATTGACTTCAGTATTCTGTGACCTAACTCAGGATTCCTGAAAGCTGGACATTGGCAATATCAATGCTCTTGTTCTGCAAAATACATTTGGAATATGTCAGCACGTATTTGGAATGGCCTCCATAATTCATTCATGAGTTACACATTCAACCCAAATATATACTAAAAAATCCTTTACTATGTAATTCATTTTTATTTGGGTAATGTGTATTTGTGATGTGTAATGAAGAAACACAAGCTGCTCTCACAGTGTAATATTCTTTTGATTTTCACCTGTTATTGTGGGTGAGAAAATTAGTTTAGCCTGATTATTAGCCAAATTAATTGTAATGGGGAAGAGAGTGTCCCACTAGAACACCAAGAATAAACTTAATTTCACTCTCTATTTTTGTGATGCAAATCAGTAAATGAGTTTGGATATTTGCTTTCTACCTAGTATTTCTCTGTCGTAAACTATCACAAAATTATTTAGGAAGAGTTGTTCAATTAATTTTTTTCCAGATAGATTAAACACATTTTTTTTTTCAGAGAGAAAGAGCAAGAGGGCTTTTTAGAGCTTTAAAAATTCCTGTGCATAACTCTTTCAAAAAGCTATTTCTTAATACATTTTAATCTTTCATCTGTCACTTGAAGACCTTTTTCAGTTTTCTTTCTTAGAAAATTAAACCTTCAATTTTTTGTTGTTGTTGTTTTGTTTTTTTAGGTTTTAGGAGTGTAAGAAATATTAAATTTGTCATTTTGTAATTTGGCTTAAAAATAGGGGGGTTTAAGTCAGCTAATGTGATGCTGATATTCATGATACCTTAAAAAACCTACAGGAAGAACTAATCATGAAATATGTAGGTTTTCTCTCATCTTTTCTAGAATCAGTTGACTTTATGTCAGTCAGTCTGAATGTAAAAAACTGCAGCATTTTTCTAATGATCAGAAGCTGAAAGAAGTTTTGAAGGAAGGTTGTTTCTGAAAGAATTCCATGACATAGAAAATGATCCATCAATAAGCAATAAAAGAGGAAAATTCAGTTCTAATACCTAATGGTAAAAAATACCAGGAAATTCTTAAAAAACTCTGATGTGTAGCAGAATGCATCAGATTCAGGTGAACCTGATAAATACAAAGAATACAAATTATAAGAATTATAACTTTATTAACTGGTAAACGTCATTTTCTGCAACTTAAATCATGAAAGGAAAATAAAAAAAGGACTACGTTCTATTAAAAAGCTTCTGTATCTTTCATTACCCATTTTTAATCAGTTAGGCATAAATCAGTAGTCTTAAAAAAGAAAATTTTCAGAAAGTATATTTTCCTTGGCCTTTGAAATACAAGGATTACAACTATAATAAATTCTCTGAAATTAAGTTAAATTGAAATTGTCTTTTTACCCTGTAATATGTCTAAAAAGGCTAATCTGAAATATAATGTAAATGTCAAAAAAGGGAAAAAATATGAGAAGTTATGGCAGATCTAATAACTTTCCTATAAAAATAAATGCAGAAAATTTAACTATAACTTCCACTTAAGTAGTATCTATTTTGGAAATAAAAAACTTTCATTAAAATGCTGGATTTAAAAACAAAAAGACCAACCCAAAAACATGACAGAGCTTATAATCATGATATCATCATCATGAATTTGGGGGGGAATAAACAGTTATGCAATTTCTCATACTCATGCTTATTTTGGAAAAAGAATCACCTGTCCTTTGAAATATTGTGGGTGTACATTGTGGCTTACTGAATAAAAATGCATATGCGTGAAGGCATAGTGCAATTTCAACTTCATAATGTTTTGTCCTGAGATGTTAATAGGGTGGCTTTAAGAAGAAATTGGGCAACATTTGACTATAAATATTTTTCTGGAGCATTTATATACTGCAGCAAATAATATTCTAAAAGACTTTTCAAAGGATCGTAAGGGAGATACAATCACCATATTTTATTGAATTTGGTTATGCATTCCCTGATAGATTATCTTGAAAAATCCCAGTGTACATGATAATACAAACCAAAACAGCTGCTGTTTCATCCAGTGCACTACAAACAGAGACCTACTGCAGTCAGTGCTGGCTCCCGGAGTTGTCAGATTAACACACCGGCACAACTGAGCGAGGGAGGTGATTTCGTCTTCTCAGCGTGCACCTTGATAGTGCTTCACAAATCACTGCTCCTGTATCTGTTTTCTGCCACCGAATCTAAAACCTGCCTCTTGTATTCCTCTGTATATATCTTCATGGAACCAGGTACACATAAATCATCACTTTACAAATCTCAGCTTCTTAAATACAGCCGTGCATACCTGGCCTGATGACAGCAGCCCTGAGCACCTGGCAGCCCCCACTGCTGCCAGCAGCAGCAGCTGAATTATCGACACAGCTTTGGAGTCAGCTCAGGTACCAACATGGGCACAACACAGGCAATTTGGGCAGACAGGGAACCATGCTCTTGTGATGACACCACTAGCACAAAATGTCCTGGATTACCTGAAATAAGACTGAAGTGCTTTTACTTTCTAAAACAGGACAGTTACACACAGACAGGGCACTGGAAATTATCTATGCCCCTTCAATCTCCTGAAACATGCCTAGGAATTGCTCAGGGTGATATTGGCTGGTGGTGCTAGCAAGTCTAAAGCAATGGAAGATCCCAAACTAACAATTCAACAGCGCAGTGTCCAGTCCTAAGGAATATTCCCTAGCAGGTTTCAGTACAGCAGCATAAGTCTGGCTGCAGAAATCACATTTACTTTCCTATCAATAAAGTATTAGAGGCAGATCTTTTCTTCAGCAGCCACGGGAAAGTAAAAAGAAAGAGAAAAGCATTCAGATAAGATGAAAAACTATGTTTCGCTGTTTAATGGTGACAGACACTCAGAGTATCATAAATATTAATTCCAGACACAGCATATTTCACTAACACTTTAGATAGCCGAGTGTTTCTGTGGCAAATCTCAAACTAAATTTCACAGTTTAGTCTCAGAATACATGGGTGTTTAACTAAAAGCTACCACTTATAGACAAGTTTGGGTTTACTTCTATATGAATATTTTGTCAGTTAATGCACTGGAAATTAGCATTTGCTTATGGAAGGGTAACACATAGTTCTAAATGCCATCAAAATAGAAAGTAAGGGAGGGAAACCCACACAGCAGTGTTTCTGATGAAATGAAAAACATGATGCATAGTGATTTCAACTAGCCACCAGATATCAAGGCCAACAGGCTGAGTTGCTCTAAATACACATAAACAGGGATGGGGAAAGAGCCTTTTCACACTCCCGAAGCTTTCTTTACCAGTCGTCTCACATAGGCTTGGTGTGACTGTTGTTTTGAGAGGCTGAGGTCAAATGTTCTGTTTCAGAGTTCAGGTTGTTTTCCCCCCTTCCTGAAGAGCAACCACTGTCTGTTATTTCCTGCAGGGCACATGTCAAGCCCATCCCAGTGGAGCTGGCTCTCCTCTCTAGAAGGCTTTCCCAGGGAAAGGTAGCCTGATCACCCTCGTGATGATAGCTGCCACTTCCACAGCTTGCAGTGGGGAAATTCAGCTTGACTCGGGGAAGGGGCCCCCCTCCTGATTTCCACAGACAGGGATTGCAGTAGTAAGCAATAAATGAATGGGGGAAGCAGAAGACATTCTGGAGTGCCAAGGGGGAAGTACTCTGAGAGCGGTTGAAGAGGGTTGAAGGGATGGGTCTGAATGAACTGTGAGAAAAGGGTACATGAACATTAAACATGGGGGAAGGGTGTCAGAAAACAGCACCATGTAAGCATAGGCCAAAAGAGAGTGTGGGGTCTCTAGGCAGAGTACAGAATGCAATCTATACATAGAAATAATTGCACTGCAAAACCTCTGATGAACATGAGATGCTAATATATATCAATATATATCAATTGCTAATGTATATCAATTGCTAATATGCCCATATATATGCATGCATTCTTGTAAAATATACTTATCAGTGCAATATCAGTAGGTAATACATATGCACTATATAATACACATCTATCTATATATATTATATTATTTCCAGGGTTTCAGCAGTACAACACAGGGGGTTTCAGCACAGTAGAGTTGATACACGCTTCCTACATTGCACACTGAACAGGCAGAACAGAAACTTCACTCTTTTGAGTCAGAAGACAAAAACAATTTTAAAAAATGGAGCAACTGTGAGATTAAGAAAGTATGCCTGTCTCTAAAACAAATGGAAATTGAAGGCAATCCTGAGGACCTTGCAGATTAACAAGAAAAGAAGACACCCTTAGCTTAAAAAAGTTATCCAGTTGGGGGACCGGGCAGTCGTTTCACCCTCCATTACAATTGGATAT
Source organism: Pycnonotus jocosus (assembly GCA_013400435.1). Classification (NCBI taxonomy): domain Eukaryota; kingdom Metazoa; phylum Chordata; class Aves; order Passeriformes; family Pycnonotidae; genus Pycnonotus; species Pycnonotus jocosus. Next base: position 177,542 of record VWYP01027883.1, on the reverse strand, counting down.
GATGTTAGAACCTTTTTCATATGCAGGAATGTGAGTTGTCCAGATACCTCAAAATGTAAAATGCAATGCAGTGTTGTAGCCATTTTCCTTGTGTCTATAAGCATTTTATCCTTTTGTCTACCTGTGTACAGGGATATAACCACATATGACATACAAACATATGTAACAGCTATCTTAATGCCTGCTGAGCTTAAATGCACACACATTTACAAGGTATTTGTTGAGGGAGCTTTTGCCTCTTAATCGCCTTTTGCATTTTAATAAAAGCAGCCTTTCTGAGGAAGCTAATTATGTAGAGCCTCTCTGTATCTCATAAATCTCACCCATCTTACTCCAATTAAAAACTGGAATACAACTTGCTTTTAGATTGCTCTGACCAGGAAGACCTGAAGAATGTTCCCCCACCCAACATCATTTCAATTCATCTTTATTTTACTTTGCTGGAAGTGCGTGTTTGTAACTGGCGGTGCTGGGTGAAGTGCCCAGCTGTGACATGAGCCGTCGGGTTCTGTCAGTCACATCAGCTGATGTGATGCGACGGAGCCTAACATGATGGGACCAGTGCCCTGCTGCCTGTCTACCGTGTCACTGCAGTATTCAGGCTCTGGTTTCTCTGAGAAGAAATGCAGTGAAGGAAGCCGGGCTTCCCATGGCTGATGAGGTGAAATGATTTTGTAAATGAAAATGCAATAGGGTGTTTGCTGCATGTGCAGGCACAAGTAGCATATTTGGCATGTTTTGTTTCTGCATTGGCAAACAGATGATATCTAGCCGTGAATTTTGCATAAGTTTTCTGTCCATCCCGTAAAACTCTGACTAGGGTCTGTATGAGGGCAGGACTGGTGTGCCACCTCTTGGAGTGCTGCTCTACTTGGGACAAATGCTGGTTCTGGAAGACCCAGCCACTACTCCCTGATGAGTGCCACAGTGCAAATTTGAAGGTCTCCTCCTGCAGCCCCTCCATGTTCGGAGCCAACAGCCACTGCTTTTGCTAGCAGCTTTTTCACACCAATCCTACCCCATGCCCCTGATCCTCAGCAACAAAACTCCTTGAGACAGCTTGTCCTAGTTGCAGTTCCTCTCAGAATGCAAACTAGTTCCTGAAAGAGCACCATAAAATTTACCCAGATCTTAAAAATTTTTTCAGAATACTTCCAAGGAAATAAACCCAGTAATCACCCATTTAGACATCACACTTAGCAGAAATATTGGCTTTTAAGGATATAGCTTTCTCTACTCTTTTGGCAGTGAAAGCCTTCAGATCTCAGTACCTTGTCCCTATTAGCAGTCCTTCCACATGGGACAGCCATAGGAGCTGGTGAAGCCCACAAATGAAAGCAAGTCAGTCCTGTCCTCATCCTCTGCCAGTAACACAGCTCTCTGTGAAACTGGATGGGTAATGAGAGTAAATTATCTCTTTCTCAAGTCAGCTCGAAGTGAGAGTTCTAGCAAGAATTTTTTATATCTTTTGGCTAAGTGCTCCACTCTGTGAAATGCTGACTATCCTAACACTGCATTATCACTAATTTCACTTAGTGATCTTAAACAATTGCTCTGGCACTAAGCAGGTATTTTATTTTAGGATAAAGCCAATTTTGCAACAGTTTTTCAAAATGGCTTTACATGAGTCATCTCGATCACAGAGAAATTAGTGATTAGCAATTTACTCCTAACCCCCTCAGTTTCTGTACATATAGGTTATGGTAGAAATGCACCCATGTTTATTATTCTCATTATGGACTAGTCCAAAATATAGAAAGCAGTGTTGCAGGAACAGGGAAAGCCCTTTGGGTTACATATAGATATGGATGAAACATCTTGTGTCAGAATCCACAGAAGTGTGCAAGAAAGATGATATATATCTTCTGGCACAATTTCTTAGAAACCTGCCAGCCATGTTGATATTATACAAAAGCTTATTTAAAGAAAACCTAACAAATAAACCCCAACTCAATCAAACCTATTAGCTTTTATGTAGCTAAACAATCAATTTATGCTCCCTCTCCATTTAAGTGTCTCCTGAGTATTCTATGTTCCATCACTGGAACATTTTTGTTTTCATTTTACATTGGAAATTACTGACTTAGAGAAAGGTGGACCAAGCACATCAAAGGGGGAAATAAACCAAAAAGCTTTCTTTTAAGGAAAGCATAATTGGTATTTTTCATTGCTAATACAAAATGTGTTATCTTGGTAGAAAACAGAAAAAGAGCTGTGTGGAGGAGCACAGAGAGAGAGAGACAGAGAGCAAACCTAAGAACTGGAGATTTAAAGAGGTTTGGAAAGTATTGATTTCAATGAGCAGAATTCACAAAGCCAAGGTCCACATACAAAAACAGGAAGCTGTGTTTCTCAACAGTCCCAACACTGAGATGAGTGGCAGAGGAGTAATCAAAATGAACTCATACCAAATGCTGCTGCACGGAGCACATGAACAACACCTTCCTCCACTGCCATACAAAGCTGCCAACCCACAGCATTGAGTCAGGCAGATTTTTAAAACTCTTACTTTAAGCCAAGATATGGTTTCTTGTGCTTAGAACTATAAATCAGTCTCTTGAATGTAGATGACTGTCTCATTCCTCATGATGGGAAGATGAGTTGGCAGAAATATCATTCCTCCTGGGAGGTAAGTTCAAACACTTTCAAACTGGATGCATGGCTCAGGTTTCTCAGTCATGTGCAAGAACTCCAACCTACTAATCAACTCCCATTTTCCAAGAGGTAGACTTTCCTTTTTGACTGCACCACACCCCTTCCCCCTCAGGCCTTCACACCATGTCTCTGATTGACAGTGACTGTGCACTGGGGTAATGACAGTGCTGCTGGGTGCCCTCCTACCTCCCCAGGCCCATCACATCTGAGGTTCAGATGTAGGAATGGTAAGGCTGCAAAGCCCTGCAGGGCTTTGGCTCTGCAGTGCTCTGTCCAAGATAAAGGCAACCCTGCATGCATGTGGTAACATCAAGGCTATAAATAAGCTTTGTGGTGTAAACAGAGTTTCCTAGATAGGCTCTCCTACCCTAAATAGTTAGGCAAGGTAATTGTTATTTATTTTTTAATCGTTCCCTTTGATTTAATTCCCTGTGTGCTCCCTAGGGTGCACTTTATTACCAAATGACTACTTTGGATCCTGGCTAGGTACTTCCACATAAAAGTGAGTCTTGACATTCAGGAAAAGGTGAGTTCCTCATTGCTGGACAACAGCTGGCAGTGGCCCATAGTTTAAAAACCAGGATTTATGAGGTACGGATGGAATTCTCTCATTCATGGCATAAGTGGAGACGGTTGGTGGGGAGGAGGTTAAGAGGGTGACATCTACCTATTTTGTCCTTACCCATTAATGTGCACAGATGGGTGTGGTGGCCATGTTCCAGCACATGGGACAATCACGGTGCACTGTGTCCCATCTGTATTTCTACAGCGGCTGCTGAAGAGATGAAAGCTTCCAAGCAGGGTTTTCCAGGAATGGGCTGTTGGGTGCCAGCACTGCTCCTCTGGGGTTTGGACCTGGTAGGTGCTGACATCATACTGTGTGCTCTAGTGCTCTAGCAATCCTGTATGAAGAATGTGATCAGAGTATCATCAGTCTGACTCCAGAGGAGAGTGTTGTGGACAGGGTCTCTGACAGGGTGCAATCAAATCACTGCTATCTGTGATGGCTGAAAAAGCTTTGGGAGTTGTCCAGGAGGAGGGTCACTGAAGGGAATGGCTGTGTCTTGGCAAGGAGATGACTTGCCTAATCCAATAGGCGTTCTTCCCCTCTAGTATGTCTCCATGATTAATGGTAAGGAATGAGGTAGAGGAAGATGCAGCAGTTGATGGGTCAGGATGCTACTTAATTTTTATTATGTGTCTCTTCAGACAGAAAATGAGACCTTTTAACCTTCTAGCTAGCTCCCTGCTCTGTTGTGGATTCTGTAAAAATGAGACTGTTTAGACACTTAAGGATGCTTCTTCACCCTTTGTGCAAGTGGCTCTTAAATGGTGCTCTTATATTTATATCTAATATTTAAGCACTTGGATTCTGCTTGTGCAGAGACAGCAGCAGCCCCAATGGATAGGCAGTACTGCAGAAAGCAGGAAAGATGCTTCTGTCAGGGTATCTTGGCTACCTTGGTCTTTGTTCAAAGCAGGATAGCAATTATAAACGTAGACTTAGGGGTAAGTATGAAAATTAAAGGAACAGTTACATTTGCAAGGGAAAAGAAGATTCTGTAGCTTGATTAGTCTTAAGGCTATCTCAGATGAAATTTTTCTTTTTCTTTCTGTCTATTTCTATGACATTTGACTTTTTACACACAGAATAACAAACTCAGGTCTTGCTATGATATTCATTAATTGTATGCAACTTTTCACTGGCTATTTCTGTTTGTGACTCCTCCTGTAGTTTCAATCTCAAAGAAATATCATGTAATAATAGAATAAAACTTTATTCCATCTTTCTATGAGCATATAGGCCCCAAATGCTTGGAAGAGCAGCAGAAAATAATATTTTGTCTGGGACTTTTAACAGGCACAAGAAAAAATGACAGCAATTGTATTTGAAGTGTGAACATTGTACATAAAATAATTACATCTCATGGCTTTTCCTTTTGGGGAAAATAAATGACATTATAAAAGTAGTTTCCATGGGGTGAGATTTTCAAAAGCACCAAGCATACACCATTGGGACCAGATTTCTAGAAGGCTTTAGTTGTGGCATAGAAATAAGTGTCCAGATGTCCAAAGAGCTCTAAACACTAGATTGTGAGTATTTACAAAAATCTGGCCTTTATTTAAGAGCACAAATGGGAGCTGAGCTATTTGGAAAAATCTCACCTCCATGCTGGGTGTTGAGTTGGCTTGGAAAAAAAAGTCTTGGTCTGAGGCTGTTTTGGTGGGGGAATTGTTTTTTGCTTTGGTTTTGGTTTTGCCTTTTTTTTTTTTTTGTCTTGTTTTGTTTAGAAATTTTTTCTGTTGTTTTTAAAAGAGAACTGGTCTTGCATGTCATTAAGTTGTTTTCTGGTTTTGTGGAGATTTTCACTTCTAAGCACATATTTTGGTTTGTCCATCCAAACAGTCCAGTTGCCTTTAAGCAATATGTATGTACTTACAACTAAGCATGTCCTTTGTTGGGCTGGAGATTGAATTTATTTTTTAAAATACTTCCCCATTTAACTGTGAAATGTACACTGTCTTCACCAAAAGGCCACATGCGTGGAGGAGGTGTGACTGAGTGGGGACCAGTCACAGTAAAACAAAGCTTACCTCAGATTCTGTGGCTGTGTTACTCTGCAAGTGTCTTAGCAAGAAGCTCTAAATATTGCAGTTGAGCCACAAATAAACATGAGAAAGCTTTTGTAGGTAAAGTATTGACAACATTTCTTCTGGAGCTGTGCAGCAAGAGTCAAGCAGGCTAGAAATGTGCTGGAGCAAGTCCAGAGAAAGGCAATGGAGCTGGTGAAGGGTCTAGAGACTAAGTCCTAGGAAGAACAGCTGAGGGAGATGGGAGTATTTAGTCTGGAGGAAATGAGACTGAGAAATGTCCTTATCACTCTCTTCAACTACCTGAAAGGAGACTGTAGCCAGGTGGGGGTGAGACTTTTCTCCCAGGCAAGAAGTGACAGCACAAGAGGAAATGGCTTCAAGCTGTGCCTGGAGAAGTCCAAGATGGACATCAGGAAGAATTTTTTCACTGCAAGGATGGTTAAGCATTGGAACCTACTGGTGGTTAAGAAGAGACTGCCCAGTGAGTTGGTGGATTCACCAATCCCTGTAGTGGTTCAAGAAGCAGCTGAATACAGCACTCAGTGATGTGGTCTAGTTTAGAAGGTAGTGATCAGTCAAATCTTGGATGATCTTGGAGGCCTTTTCCAACCCTGATGATATTGTGATTCTGTGAAAGTGGACCTGCACCAAAAGAAATGGGATATTTGTATCCCAAAAAACAAAAAAATATTACTCAGGCTGTAAAGTATTTTCAGAGAAATGTTCTAAAGAACAGTGAAAATGGGCACCCTCCAATCCCTCTGAAGCCCAAGTGTTGGTTATAGCATTGAAGGGTAAGGCAATATATCTTCTATTTCTTTTAGAGGAATATATATCTACTTTAGGTATCAATTCAGCTTTGGAGAATAATTTAGTCATACTTGTAAATGGCATTCCAACAAAAAAGGTCATCGGATTTGACAGCATTGGATTGACTTATGGAAAACTGAGGCTAAGTTACTGGTGTTAAAAATGTTAACCCTTTTCCAGCAGCTACTGATGCCAGGAACGTGCTACAGATTTCCATGAAGGTAGGAGGAGATAGGAACACAGAACTACCTACACAATAAGCAGTTCTTTCAGAATATCCCAGCAAAGCTTACTTTGAATATTGCATCCTATATATAAGCCTAAAAGTCTTGTAAGATATTGAAAAGGCATGGACAGCTGCTCCTGTACAGGACTGAGTGGATTGCACATCAGGCGATCTCAAGGTTGGCTGATGGACAAGATAAACACCTCTCATCACTATGCTGGATCAATCCTTACTTGAGTGCTAGATTTATGACTGCTTCTCCCATCCATTTTCAGATTCTGTCATTGTTTCTGCTTTGGCTCGGGGCCAAATTAAGTTGTTCTACTATAAGTCAATGTTTAGAGCCCCAGGTCCTGGAGTAGAAAGTGATTTCACAACCTCTGCTCTCAATTAAAAGAAAATACAATTTTTGTGAATCTGTGTTTATCAGTGTATAGTATGTACTGCCTTGCCATGTCCACTCTCTGTTCTCAGGGCTTTCAAAAAATGGGGCACTGCAACATATAGTCTTGACTGGAATATTTTCTGGAGATGACATGACCTGATTCATAATTTCTAATTCTTCTGATCCCAACTTTTGGGAACAGAAAGAATAAAGGGACGGGATGAGCAGTTCTGTCACAGGCATCCAGTTTGCTTCACAGCTGAAACCTCCACATCTCACAGCCCTCATGATCTTTTGGAAGCAGTGTAGTGTTTTCCTTCCACAGAAAACCTGAAATTTCATGGGCTGATGAGATCCCAATCCAGCAGGCTGTTACTGTGTTGAAATGCCACCCGGGCATGGGTGTGGCCAAGCTGGGACAGAGAGGTCAGCACTTTCCAACATCTCCAGGTCTGCCAAACTCAGAGCTAGAGAAACCCACAGGGAACAATTTTTCATCTTCTACATAACCTTCTTTTAGGAGCAGTTCTTTTCCAGAAGAAAGTTGCTAAGCGTTTCCATATGACAGCTTCATTTTCTGTCCATCAGCAGCACTGTGCAGGCAGACTGCTGTGTCAGGCAGCTACCATGAACACGTGTCTTGGAGCTCCACCAAGCCTTTTTCCCATAGAGGTATTGTTCAGTTCTGCTGGAGGTACTGAACAGCACAGTAGATGTTGCCAAAACACTTCCTCGTACATTTACTTAGCATGTACAAAATAGCTATTCCTCCAGTATTTATCCACCCCTATTCACCTGCTTTTTCTGTCTTTTAGAAATATATTGCCAGTAAGGAATTAAAAAGGTAAAAACTGTTGTTTAGCCTATCTGTAGAGAGAACTACATGAAATAGAAAGCATATGCAAAATTAACCCAGCCCAGCACTGGCAGCTGGACTAATCATCATAAAGATATTCAGCATGAATATCTTCCAGTAGAGGGGTCCACAAAATATCTATGCACACTTTTTAAACCTTGTGTGCCACAGAGGTTGTGTCTCTGCAGACCTTCTGTGGCCTGGTAAGAAAAATCTTGAGTGCAGCAGCAGGCTTTTTATTATTATTGTTATTGTTTGTGTATCCACATCCACTGATCTTCCTCGGGTTAGACAGGCAGCTGTGACTGCAAACTCCCAGACAGGAGCAGAACCTTGCAACTCCAAAGCAGGCATTTAAGTGGGAGGAGCAGCTTTCTCTGCCTCTTACCCAAATTCTTGCACAAAACCTTTACTGAGAAAAAAGTGAACCATAAATTCAAGTTCTGAATTCAGCAGAATTTCTAAATCCAGAACAAAGGATTTCTGCTGTCATGCTAAGAGCCTGGTAATCTTCAGTGAGCAAAAGTCTTGACCCCTGAAAAGCCTGTAAATAGCATCACAGCTCAAAATTTTCCAGTGATATTAATTTTCCATCTGAAAACAGATTCATTGATGTAAAAATATCTTGAAAGACAATGATACAATATATCAAGGCAATAATACAAAAAAGTATACTTAACCCTCATCAACAAGAAGCAGTTTAATAAAGTCAAATAATTACCTGAAATTACATTTACTGGGGATTTTAAACAGCTATTTTAGTTATTTAAGATTTTTCTGGGATTTCAATCAGTGTCACAATCTAAGCTGAAATAAAATTTCAAAAGATGTGTCTCTTGCATGGAATTTGAAGACTAAATTCTCAATACTAAGGATTACTGATCAAAATAAAGTCTTTTATTTTGATGTGTAGCTGTGCAGCACTGGGCCTGCTAGAAACTAACAGAATTAAGCACTTAAACACTGCCATAGAGGAGGCGACTCACTTCCTTCTTCTGTGATTTAATCTGCCATTGACTCGAAGAGTATCTTTAAAGGACTGAATATATAAATAATGATCATATAATACACTTAATAAGCAGTCACTTGCTGAGTGCTGTCTATACAGTTACTTCTAGTTGGAATGCTGGTCCTGAATATTTGAATTCCCTATTTTGCTTTTCACCTCCTTCTTCCCTGCCAAGTTGCAATTTCCATACTGGGTTATATCAACAGTGGTGGGAATAATGCTTCTAACTGCATCTCCACTTCTATTAAAAACAAACATTTCCACATAAATCTGCTAATGTAAGGCATGGTATTACTTACATTTTTTTTCCCCTGTTAATGATGAAAACAAATGAGTAAGATTTATCTCTTTGACAAGTCATGTGGGTGTGAATCTTTAATTAGCATATAACAGGTTTAGACTTCAAGTCCCTATAGGCGTGGGAATCACTTAAGGAAGAAAATCCCACTTGGTAAATCTTTGGCTTAGGAAGCCAAGAATGTTATTTTAAGAGATACCTGTAAAGATGAAGATTGCAATCTTAGTGCATGTCAAGGTAAAAAAGCAAGCTATTTCATCTCCCAGAAACTCGGTGACCATACTTTGATGACAAGCCAGATGGCAGCTGTTCCCCAAGCCTGGTGCCAAGAAAGATGATTGGAGCTGCAATTTACCTTCCGTGGTGAGGCTCAGTGCTGGAGCATACCACAGCTGCGGATTTGGCTGCTGCCAGTAGGTGTGTGCACAGTTGGTTTCCTCCCAATTTGGATTCATCAGGTAAGAGGCTGTATCAGTACCCAGCAATTATGAAATTGGCATGCGTTGGATTGTTTACTCACAGTAATATTCCTACTGGACTTTATTAAAACACCATCTGTTGTCAGTACAGACAAAGACTCAAACCAGAAATATCCATGGAGAGAGAGTGTGCATGTGCACGTGTGTGTGTGTGTTCAGCTGTGTTGCAGGATCAGGTCACATTTCATATTCTCCTTTCTTCTTTCATCTTCCTTTACAGGTAGCTTTCCATAAAATGCCTACATTCCTAATAATTTTTTTCCTTCTCCTAATTCAACTTAGAAAAAGGAAATTTGAGTGGTAAAAAATAAAAAACAAACTGGTCAAAAGGAAGTTATACCTCTGCGAGTCACGCTGGAGTGGAAATAAAAGAGTCTTTGCATATGGGTGGGAGCAACATTAGCTTTACTACAAATTAAGGCTGAAATGGTTGAAGAAGTCATCTGACTGAATGATGTTCAGTTAGAACAAACTTCTGTGTTAATGTGCAGTATATAGGGTGAGTAATAAAGGATATCTGCCAATAATAATATCTTTAGGGCTTGAGACAAAAAAGCTTTTACAATCAGCTGTTTGCTCTTGATTACTTTTTTTTCTTTAATCTTTCAGATGGGGATCAGATATTCTTAATACACAGCTGGTCTCCACAAATGGCCGAGAATAATTTTTCATATACCTACATATAATTCCAGGTGAAATTAATTAGTTGGAATTCTTCATCAGGTAACACACTAATAAAATATGATGCAAGTAATTAAAAATGCAAATACACGGAAGAGAGCAGTAAAACTTAGATATGTCATTTCAGTCCTACAAAAAGGCATCTGTCAATTTAGATCTTTAGTGCAGGCACTCACACATGCACATACACAAAAAAACCCCTTTAAAAATAAAAATGTAAACAAGTCCCAGTTCACATTGTAAGATTAAAGCTGCAATAAAGGGAGAGAACGCAATCCAAGAACATCCCCTGGGAGAAGGAGGAAAGTGTGTTAAAATGCTTGGGTTGTTTATGAACTAAGTGTTCAGAGATCTCTCAGTGCTGAATGAAGGAGTTGGGGTATTTTAGAGGACCCACAGGGAGGTTATTTACTACTGTGGGGAGTCACTAAAGCCTGTTTTGCTCACTATAGCCAGCCATCAGAGAGAAAATATTAGTCCTGATATAAGTGTGTGCAATCTACCACCTGTGGTGGGATTGTGCATGGTCGAGGGGGAGGGGAGTTGCCCCAAATATGAGCCCAACCTTGTTGCATTATTTAATTTCATCCACATGTGAGCCAAAGCGCTTCCCTAAGTTATAACCAAAGAGCCATTGCAGAAGTTTGACTCTGGGCAGGGTAGGGCATAATCTCCCTGCCTATGGCATAATTCTCTCCCTTTGTTTTCATCATCATCATCACTGCTCCTCTACCAAATTCCTTAAGCCATGAGTGTTTAAGTCTTGTAGCCTTCTCTGAGAAGACTAAATGCACCCTCTGCATTAAAGCAGCAACCTCTCCAGCAATAATGCTCCCGAAATCTAGACCCTTATTTTTTGAAACTCATGAAGGACTAATCTCCTCAAGTTTATAACAATGTTCCTCAAATCAGGAAGTCTTTTTTACAGTGTTTTCCTTTAGTGCTTCAGTTTTATATATCTATTTATTCTTCTGATGAGAGGAATGTAACATTTTGCCTTGATTTATATCCTACGTAGAAACTATTTTTTTTTTTTTTAATCATGTTAGTTGTAATAATCTCAGATACAGGAAGAGGTTGCCCTGAGAAGCTGTGGTTGCCCCATCCTTGGAAATATTGAAGGCCACATTGGATGGGTTTTTGTGCAACCTGGTTTGGTGGAAGGTGTCCCTGCCCATAGCAGAGGGGATGGAGTTAGATGTTCATAGAACCATAGATGAAAATCACAGGGTGAGTTGGAAGGGACCCAGAAGGATCATTGAAGTCCTGCTCCTGACCCTGTACAGGGCCCTCCCAAGAATCACTGTATGCCTGAGAGTGTTACCCAAATGTGTTGGTCACCAGCAGATCATGCACTGGTGGAGTTTGCACTCCTGAGGAATATGTATCTGGTAAAGAGTAAAAATGGGGCCATAAACTTTAGGAAAGAAGACTTCCAGCTCTTCTGGAAGATAGCAGAATTGCCTGAAAGTCTACCCTTAGGGACAAGGGAGGGAACAGAACTGGCAGATCTTTGAGGAAGTCTTTCATAGATTGCAAAAGCTGGCAATCCCCAGGGGCAAGAAATCAGGCAAAGAAGACAAAAGACCAGCATGGCTTAGTGGAGACCTGCTGGTCAAATTACAGGGAAAGTGAATGCATAGACAGTTTAGGGTAGGACAAGTGACCTGGAAAGAGTACAGAGATGAAATACAGTTGTGCAGGGATGGGGTGAGGAAGGCCAAGGCAAAGCTGGAACTGAACCTGGCAAGGCGTGCAAGGAATAATAGGAAGGGCTTTTACAGGTTGTTAACTGGAAAAGGAAGGTAAAAGAATGTGTGCTGCACCTGATACACAGTGCTGAAAATCTGATAGCAATGGATGAGGAGAAGGCTGAGGCACTCAACAACTTTCTTCCTCAGTCTTCACTGACAACCTCTCTTCCCACCCCTCTCAAGTGGATGGACAGCAGGATGGGGACTGTAGGAGCAAAGTCCCTCCTACTGCAAGTGACGATCAGGGTCACAACCACCTAACATCCTAATGTACAAAACTCTTTGGGACCTGTTGTGGTGCATCCCAGAGACCTGTGGGAACTGGCTGACACTGTTCCAAAGCCATTCTCCATGATGTTTGAAAAGTCATAACAACCACAGAATCACAGAATCACAGAATTTCTAGGTTGGAAGAGACCTTCAAGATCATCGAGTCCAACCCAGCCCTAACACCTCAACTAGATCATGGCACCAAGTGCCATATCCAGTCTTTTTTTAAACACAGCCGGGGATGGTGACTCCACCATCTTCCTGTGCAGACAATTCCAGTACTTTCTGGTGAAGTCCCAGGTGACTGGAAAAGGGGAAACATTGTACTCATTTTTAAAAAGGGTAAAAAGGAAGACAGTCAGAACTACTGACCTGTCAGCCTCATCTCTGTGCCTGAGAGGATCATGGAACAAATCCTCCCAGAAGCTCTGTTAAGGCACATAGAGGACAGGGAAGTCATTCAGGACAGCCAGCATGGCTTCACCAAGGCCAAGTGCTGTCTGATCAACCTTGTGGCCTTCTGTTGTGGGGTGACTACATCAGAGGACAAGGGAAGGGCTACAGATATCATTTATGTGAATGTCTCTAAAGCTTGGGATGCACTCCCCCATGACTTCTTTCTCTCTAAACTGGAGAGAGATGGATTTGATGGGTAGACTGTTAGAAAGTAAAAAATGTGGTTGGATGGTCACGTCCAGAGGGTAGAGGTCAATGGCTTAGAATCCCAGAGGACATCAATGAAAAGTGGTGTCCCTCAGGGGTCCATAATGGGACCAGTGTTATTTCATATCTTCATTAATGATGTAGATGAAGGGATGAAGTGCCCCCTCAGCAGATTTGCAGGTGGCAACAAGCTGAGTAGTGTGGAAAAGTAGCAGGACTCCTGAACTCCTAGCCCTCTTCAGCCTCAAACGTTCAAGTTTTATGAATGACACTGCTTAGAAAAAGGAGATATTTGGATCAGTACTGCAGCAATTAGGCTAAGTAGACTCACACACTTCACTACATCATGAAGTATGAAACATTTTTAAGGTACTTATGTTGAATTTTTTAGAGGAAATACAGTGCTCACAACCTGGCTTTCCAATGGATTATTCTTCCTGAATACTAACTTTTGAAAAGTGGATTTTGATGATTTGATAGTCTCCATTTCCTCTGATGATACTTACAAGCAGAAACAAAACTTCCTAAGAATGCCAAGATTTCCGAATAAGGAGGAAGTTTACATATGGAAGTTTCCATAGCAAAGTACATTTTTATTTTGTGTATCCACTCAGCCTCCAAGCCTCCTCTATGGGGGTGGTGGGCAGGGAAGAGAGGAGAAGAAAAAGTAATCATGTAAAATGGAGCTGCCAACTGTTCCACAACACAAAGGTTTTTATGGCCCACAGGTCCATTAGAAATTCAAGAGAAGCAACTAATTATAAGAACTAAACAATCCTTCTCCCCAAAGTGCAGCATGCAGAAATGACCTGTTAGGAAGATGGATGCCAAATATGTTTGCCAGCAGCAGGGCTAGGGTTTGCCCTGCACTGGAGTTGGGAGGGCACCGCTGGGCACACAGGCTGCCTCCTGCCCTACCTGTGCATCAACACTTCCAGAACAGTCTGCCATGCTGTGCACTGCAAACATGCTGAGGCTCTGTAACATCTGTGCCAGCACTTCTGCATCCTTATAAATCATTTCCCAGCTCTTGCTGGGGCAACAGGGAAGAAAACGTGGGCATATAAATGTAAATCACTGTATGTCCTATGGAATAGAATAATAATTGTGTTGATTTACCAGCCACGCACTGTTCCCAGGGATGGATGGGAAGTATTGGCAAAGAAAGGACTGTATTTCCAGCAAAAGAACAGATTTGCTGAACTATATAAAAATGGTTGGTATAATCAGGTGCTTCTGTTTGGCAAACTTGCTTCGTGTTACACTGAGCATGAGGGCTTCACCTCATTGCTGGTTAAAATGTAATTACTTCACCTCTAGTCATATTAAAAATGAAAGTGTCCAGAGACATTATTTAACCAGTTACATGGTGAGCATATATGGGCAACTTTTTTCCCCTCCTGTGTGGGGTTGTGGATACCTTTGAAGCCACTGGCTGCATGCATTCCCTGTGCATTCAATCTCAGTTGAAGTCAATGTTAAAACTTTCACTAGGACCAAGGTTTTATCCACCAAATCTAAAGTCACTTTTTGACCATAACTGAAAAGCCTATGACTGACTTTGCAGGATTTTGTATGTTTTTTTCTCTCAAATTTTTATTTAAGACAAGCTCACTGTCATGTTTAGTATCTCACCACCTACAAATGTGCTATGAAAAGAGCATGATAGTTCTAGCATACAGTAAGAGCATCAACCTAGAGCTACACCAGTGGTGCCCAAACTGAACATAGTTGATCAAAAAGGTATGCCAGATGCACATGTTCATGACCTCAGAGTCCATGCCCAAGAATTAATTAAGAACACTAGTCAGTTCATACTTTCTCATTAGCTTCCAGCAAGAACACATTGTTTAATTTTCCATGCCTTATTGACCACAATAAACTATGTAAAACAACTTTACCAATGTTTCAGGATTTTCTGGGAGACTGACAGGCTGCTTTTCTTGCATGACTGTTACATGATTCTAACAATTCCTATCAAGATATACAGTGACATTTCATAATACTATTTTTCTCTCAGAATTCCCTGTGTTCTGCACCTGTACTTTTTGAACATCCAACCACCTAAACACTCACAGTGTAGTATATTTCATCACATTATCTGTTCCAGTTGTACTGCTGAAGCTGAAAAACATTTTGTCACTCTGTGCATCAGGGGCTGAATTCACACCTCAAAGCACAAGCAGAAATGTATGAAAAACCATGTGATAGAAAATTTTGTTTTAAGGCATTTAGACCTAAGTTTGAAAAATATACCTGTATGTACCACCTGTGAAATAGCATATTGTATTCCAAATCAGTATTGTAGCATTAGCCTGAATACCTTAAAAGCATTATTTTCTGGTTTAACCGACACGTGTATGACAGATATTTTTGCAGATTTTCTTAGGTCCTAGTATTTTTTTCCATGTATATAGCTCTGTTATTGTGAAAGGTCCAGACACTTAATAAATTTTGAGTGTGTGCATGGCTGAAGGTAGTAGTGTTCCAGATCAAAATTAAAAATTATACAAAAATCATAAGATTTTTATCAAAACTATGTCAGACAAAAGCTGTGATAGCAGGTATTATGCTTGGTAACAAATTTTCCATAATTATATACATGGAATAGTTTATGTTATGTGCTACTTTATTCTTATATACTTCATTTTTCTACATTATGTAGTATTACTATTTACAGTTATTACATAGTATTTCATGATCAATCAGTACCTTACTGTGAAGAAAATCACTAAAGGCCAAACGAAGCAAGGCAAAAAGGCAACAAAGCCAAATATCACAATCTATTTTTTACAATGAAAATAGTGCCAGAGTAGCTGTAATGTGTAGCACCCTTTATTCAATGCCTCAAGTGGACAACATCACACAGTAAATTGCACAGCAATCGGGGTATCCAGAACGATAAAACGATCATGTAGTATTTCAAGAAGTTAAATCTTGGACTTTCCAACACATCTCAGACCTAAAAGTATTCCTCTTACTTGACATAAGCTACTTGAATCAAATAATTTAAGCAAATTATGTAAAATGTATTTCAGGATGGGACAAGTCATCATCTGGAAGTGCCGATATCTCTTCAGGGAAACCAAACAGCTTGTTTAGGCTAGAAATTAAGTTCAACCAACTTAACTTCAGGCAAGCAGCTAGGATGCAGGAAGAATGCATTTGGGGGCAAAAAATGAAGAGTTCTACAGAAAACAGCTCATTGTTTAATAGAGATGCAGCCAAGCCCCAAAAAGAGAGCTGGGGTTTGGGTTGGTTTTTTTTTTTTTTTGAGAGCCTGCTAAAGGTGGAGAAACTCTGTGCAGCTTGACGTTTGCAGGTTCATATGCCCAAACTGAACACAGTTGATCAAAAAGGTATGTCAGATGCACATGTTCATGACCTCAGAGTCCATGCCCAAGAATTAATTAAGAACAGCTAAAGAAATGGGAGCTAGTTGTATGGGTCTTCACTCTTACCACATCAAAGAAACCTGGCTGACTGGCACCAATCTCAACCCACCTTTTCTCAAAGGAAAATGCTTTTCTTACTTTCCCTACAGTTCTCCTACTGTTGATGACTAGTATGTCCCCCTATCCACCACTGGATAAAGAGGTATTCCTTACTAACAGCACAACAGCTCTAATCCAGGCTTCACACCCTGTTTTCTAATAAGAAGCAAAACCAAGAAAGCAAAAGCCTGTGATCAGGCATTTTTCGTTCTCATGTGGTCATATGTCTCCCTTGTAAGAAAGACACAACTGCACACATTCTGTGCAACAGATGTAATGCTGTCTATCATCTAACATTCTACTTCTACCTCCAAAAGACAACAGAAAAATGGAAATTAAATGAAGAGCCTCAGGTTTTCCTACCAAACCAAACTCATCAGCGTATCAAAGGTAGGTTTCCATTGACAATGCAGCCGTCAATGAATTTCCAGCTCTTTTCTCAATACCTTCTGCCTCAATACTTAATGTCTGAGTGAGGTAACATATGCAGAAGTTAAAGCAAAACAATGTCTACATAAGGCCATCTGGGTAAAGTAATTCTCATATCCACACAAGTAGACCAAACCTTATAAATACTCAATAAGATAATTCTCATAAACGTTATTTTTTAAAAAAAGAGGCATTGCTATTTATTGTTGGTATTCTACCCATTTAAAAAAATGGTGGGATATGCTCAGACAAAAACATGCTAGGAGATACATAAAAAGAGAGGAAGAGAGAAGGAGAGAGAAAAAAATACTGAGTTTTTGGAAATTAGAGTAACTTTATTGAAGAAATAAACATTTCCTACATAAATCAAAATACTAATCACTGCAGTTTGCATAAAAACTCTGCCTACAAAATCTGAATAAGATATTTTTCTAACTTCTGTGTTTTCCCTTCTTTCTTTTTATTTATCATTTGTTCTGTTCTCCTGATAGAACTAGAGAAAGGAAAAGAAAACACAAAGGTGGGGAGTCAGGCAGCTAGGAACTGTAAGCTAAAAAAATAAAGCTTTTCCTGTTAAAAAAAAACAAAAAACAAAAAAAACCCCAAAAAACACCAAAAAAACCAAAAAAACCCCCCACCCAACAAAAAACAAACAAATCATTCAAAATCCCAGAATAATTCCCATGCATTACCTTGTCCACTTTCTCAGCCATTACAAATGGATTTGCTTCTGTTGGTGAAGCTGTGCTTTTCGCTGGGATCTTTTAGAAGACCAGACTCTGAACTCTGGTATTCAGACTTGCTACAATTCTCCATGGCATTGAGGTTTGTCATGTCTTCCACTTCTATAGGCATAATGCCAGTAGATACTACTAATAATATGCCAAAACCAAAATGCATTTAGATTCATCATTATTTTAGTGTTCATATTTCTGCATTTATTTAAATACTGAGAAATGACACTAGATTGAGATGGCTTTGGGCTTTAAAAAAGTATTTATCACACCATTTTTGCTTCTCCTGATCCCCTGTTTTGGTAATTTATATTTTGCCTGATGCACTAAGTTCAGCAGTGAAGAAATTTCCATTTTTTCTGGAAAGATGGGACCCCAGGTCCTGTTATGCTTTTCTGTAGTCTAAATATTTAGACAATTATTGCACCAAAATTTGTATATATGTAGGTACTGCATGTTCACTCATTGATTATCTGCAAAAGACTAGAAACTCATGAAAATACTCGTGTATTTTTGCTCATGAAAATACAATAGAGAGAGGACATTACTTGATGTTTTCTCTTTAGCATCTTCAATTTTAATGAAAAGTCTTTTAATGCAGAGTAAATCCTGATCAGCAATGGAAAAATCATTCTTCAGAGATTACTTTTCTTCTGCTACCCCAGCACTCAGTTTTCATTCTGAAGTACAGCTGAGTTTAGCAGTGCTACAAACATTTTCTCTGAGGACACAAAAGCACCCTGAAGAGAAGCAAATAGCTGTGCTATATTGCTGCTTTGCACCAAACAGGCACCTAAGTTCACCACTTCTGGTGTATAAGTAGCATTTATCTGTGCTCTGTGGATGCAGCCTAATCACCAGGAAGCAGATTTTCACCAGCAATTATACTGAGTCAATGGTCATTGGTCAGAGACATGCTAAGGCTCCTCAGATCCTGGTGTTTAACAATAGGCCCTTTGCCTTGAATAATTACAAATCTTGTATGGCTGACACATCTTAATTCATGAGATCCTGGTGTGCATAATTGGATAGAAGTATGAACTTGATTACACTAGTGAACTTGCTTTCCAGA
Organism: Pycnonotus jocosus; assembly: GCA_013400435.1. Lineage (NCBI taxonomy): Eukaryota > Metazoa > Chordata > Aves > Passeriformes > Pycnonotidae > Pycnonotus > Pycnonotus jocosus. The sequence goes on along the minus strand of VWYP01027883.1, from coordinate 159,132 downwards.
GGGGGGAAAAAAGTGATACAGGCTTCATTGTCATCAAAGGGTAAAGAAATGTGACAATCTGGGAACCAGTTTTAGGACCCCATCTGCTAAACCAGAGAGAAATCAAGATTTTACAGTTCTATAAATATTTTAGTGTATGCCATCATTTATGAACTCTGGCAGCTATCATAAAATCTCTCTGACTTTTGTTACAACTGCATATAAGGCCAGAAAATTGCATCTCATGGTAAACCATAAAAACCTAAGTAAAAGCACCATTCCTTTCAGTATATTCTAAAAATATACAACCTCCCTGTCAGTACATGGCAGGGTTGTTACCATCCCAAGATGCCTGTTTCTTTCTCATTTTTTTTTATCTGATCTTACCCTGGTCTTTTCAAACCCTTTTGTATTTCAGTATCCTTTTATGTTCCATAAATAACAGCCATCACAGCATAACAGCTGAAATAGCTTTTACTTTGTCACAACGTACTGTAAGCAAGAGACACTTGGGTGATGCTAATGCCCTGGATACAGGCAGAATTTATGCGGGCCTTCTCTCTAATTGTCCCTGAAATGATTTTCATTCAGTGGTGAGTTCCTTTAGAGCCCTGAAATAGAGCTAGCCTCAAGAACAGGTTTTGATGCTTTAATCACCCAACTAGAAAACCTCCGTAAAAGAAAGGATATAAATAAAGAATTATCCTGAGATTAACAATGCTCCTTCTAAACTTAAGCTCCCAGTCTGGCCCTGTGTTACAAAGTTTCTTTAAAAGACACAGAGATCATGAATCATCAAGGTTTTGATTGCAAAGGTTATTCTGACATTCTAGGTAGCATCTGCACAGCTTGAATCATAGGACAATATTGTCTAAAATAACCTGTCACTCTGAATAATACTAANGGGGAGGTGGGTGTGTGGAGGTGGAGGGGTGTGTGTGTAGCCAAACAAGAGAGGAGACAATCACTCTATTAAAAATAGATACAGTCAGTGGGTTGTCAAAGACCCTTAATTCAGCAAAGATGTTTACCAAATTTAAGGCTGCATTTCAGAAGATGTCTAGACAACACAAGATGTGAAATCTCTGTCATCTCATTTGCAGAGGCAAAGCAGAAAGCTGAACATTGAAGTGAATGCACATGCAACTATTTCCAAAAAAAATGCACAAATCAGGTTTCTGACATGTTTATTACACACCTGAGCTGGGCATGTGCCTTTGCAAAGGCAACTGGTTAAAACACTGCACATGTTGCTTCTCCTTTTTATCCAAGTCTTCCTGTAGCTCCTAATATTACTATGTCTTAGGGCATGCATTTCTTTTAACCAAACATGTGCTTTGACCTTTCATAAAAAATATGGAGTTGTCTCAGGCATGTATAGATGCATAAATAGGTACATGTATGTATTCATACATGAACATTATGTGCTGTATAAATCAATATATGTAAGGCATTTTTGGACAGTATAGTGACAATCAGGCTGAATATTTCTTGTGTCATAATTCTCAGAACAGCCCAAAACTCTCATCTACTGAAAGAGCAAGAGGTAAATTTTAAATGAAGGGCAAAGTGAAATGACCAAAAGGTAAATAGGTAAACATTTTATCTGTAAACCAGGAAGCTCTAATTTGTTCCATCCTGTGGGATTAGTGTCCACTCTCCCTTTAGCAAATTGCCCTAAACTGCACACCAATCTCAGGGCAAATAGGTACAGAATTGTGCTGATGTTGGCTGGGGTAGAGTTGATTTTCTTCACACTGGCCAACATGGGAGTAGGTTCTGGATTTGTGCTGAACACAAGGTTGGTAATGTAGAGATGTTTTTGTTATTGCTGAGCAGAGCATGCACAGAGCCAAGGCCTTTTCTGCTTTTTGCATGGCCACACTGGCAGGGGGCTGGGATTGCACGGGACGTTGGGAGGAGACACAGCCAGGACAGGTGAGCCCAGCTGACCAAAGGGATGTTCCAGACCATATGGCATCATGCCCAGTATATAAAGCTGAGGGGAAGAAGGAAGAAAGAGGGATGTTTGGAATGGTGGCATTTGTCTTCCCAAGGACCTGCTATCTGTGAAGGGGCCCTGCTTTCCTGGAGATGGCTGAACACCTGCCTGCTCATGGGAAGCAGTGAATTAATTCCTTGCTTTGCTTTGCCTGTGTCCATGGCTTTTGCTTTTCCTGTTAAACTGTCCTTATTTCAACCCACAAGTTTTCCTGCCCTTCCAATTCTCTCTCTGATCCCACTGGTGTGGGAGTAAGTGTGTGACTGAGTGATTGTTGGGTGGGATTAAACCATGACAAGGGTGGAGGAGCAACACTGGTAATAAATCCTAATGGTGATCAAAAAATATACATATGAAAATATACATATGAAAATTATAAACAGCTTCACTTAATACTTTCAAGTTTATGTATATGCTGTTTAAGATACAACATTCACTATCTTAAATAAAAAAAAAAACCTTACAAAAATTAAAATTAAAAAATCAATCAATTCATCTTTCTGTTTTTGACAACTCCAACCTTTAAAATTAAGATCCCTTTTCCCCATCCCATTCAGGTTCTAGCTCAAATGAAGATGCATTCTTCATGTCCCATGGCTGGCTGGTGTTAGATCACAAGTCCCTCATCCTCACTCTATGCAGAAAGCCTACACAGTGTGCTCAGATTGCTCTTGACTTGTGGATAAGATGGGAAGGTTTCCCTGCTCCTCTGCTAATGTACATGGCATTTCTGAGGAGGCAGCAGTACAGTTATTCAATCTTGACTTCACAACACCTTTTATTGTCCCTTCTAGCTTCAACTTCTTTCATCACCATCAGCTCCTGCACTACTTTGTAAGCAGCAGCATCATCATTTGACTGTAAAGCCAACACTGTAATTCACAGTCAAGAAACAAAGAGCACAAACAAGCTCTCAAATGTACTTCATTTCAGAATTTAAAAAAAAAAAAGGGAAAGAAAAACCCACACGGAAATAAAAAAGCAAGTACCAAGCTTTCAGCTGAAAATGGGGTTTGCTTTGTTTGTTTAGTTTCTACATATCATCTGGAAAGCAAACAAGAGCATGTTCAATTGTGAAGAAGTTTGTGCAGTCCTACTTTAACAAGATTCCAACCCCTGACCCTTTTCCCTGCTGCAATGTCACATCTCCGTGGAAGCTACATGGAAACTCTTGTAAAGAATATGAGAAACAGGAGCCTATGTACCAGCTCACACCACCAGCAATCACTTTGAGCTGATACACAGTAGTGGGCTGGTGTGAGAATATTAGACTGGAAAATGATGCTGGGACCTGGAAATGCCTCCACCAGGAGGACAGCCGCCTCAGGCTGGAAAGCAAGCTGTCACCCCGTCATCATGAAACCCACCTGGAGTCCTGAGTCCATGGACCTGTTAGGGTGAGTCCAGAGAAGGCCACAAAGATGCTCAGAGGGCTGAAGTGCCTCTCCTATGAAGACAGGCTGAGAGTTGAGATTATTCAACCCGGAGAAGAGAAGGCTCCAGGGAGACCTCAGAGCAACTTTCCACTACCTAAAGGGGACCTATAAGAAACCTTTATGGGGACCTATATGACAAACCTTTTAGTAGGATATGTTGTGATAGAACAAGGACAATGGTTTAAAACTAAAGGAGGGTTGATTTAGATTAAAGAAAAAAAAATTTACAGCGGGAGTGGTAAAACACTGGAACATGTTGCCCAGAGAAGTTGTGGATGCCCCATCCCTGGAAATATTCAAGGGCTCTGAGCAACCTGGTCTACTTGAAGATGTCCCTGCTGATTGCAGGGAGATTGGAATGGATGACCTTTAAAGGTGCCTTCCAGTCCAAACTATTTTGTGATTCTGTAATTCTATTTTATTATCCCACTGATAATACACAGCAATGGGAGTGGTTAAGTTTATGTCATGTGTCATTTCTAATGGTGATTAAAATTAACTCAGAAATGGGTCAAAAAATGGAAGTTTCAATGGCTGGGGAGAGATTATATTGAAGAAAACTGTACATGTAAAAAAAGTAAATGCTACACCAAAGCCTATCTAAAAATGGCAAATATAATTTAAAAAGACGGAGACCAAAATCAGTTCAATTTGCATATTTGAACTCTGGGTGCTGTGTTGAGGCACCTGATTCACGAACTTTGATCAGAGAATGAGATGTGACTTCATTGTGTTCCACTATTTTCCTTGGGTGACAATCACTCTGTGTAACTGTGCTTGAAGATCTTTTTGCTGGAAGGGATGTTTGCATTGAAAGCTCAAAAAGATGTGAATAGCTGTGAACCACATTTCTAACTCACAGGCTTTCAAGAGGTTTGGCCTATTCAGATCTGTTTAATTAAAATGCCCCTTTTTAGTCATCATCTCCAAGACTGTTGACACCAATACACTTTTTTTTTTAAAGCTTGATAAAATTTTCCAGTTTTGCTTTGCATGACTTTTGATTTATTGTTAGTTTATTTCAACACTTGTAGGAACAGATCCCCACTGGCTTTAACTTGGTATTCAGAGAAGCTTCTTATCATAGAAATTAATTCAGTTTTATGTTTTCCATAATCCAATTGGTTGATGGCAAAATTCAGCATAAAACTCACAGATGTTTTGATTTCTCCATAGAGAACTAGGTTTATGGTCATGAAGAGCAATCAGCTGGTTGCTGTAAAAAGTCCTGTCATGTGAAAATACCGAGATTACAAAACTCAAGCCAGAAGAATTTGACCCTTATTGCTAAACCAGTAACAGAATTTTTTTCATAGATTCTGCTTAGCCATAAACGTTACATATACTTTCAGAAAGTTTTCATGCTACCAGGCTTATTTTAGTAGAAATTGTTCCATGAAGCAATCTTTTAAACTAAATATTTAGAAACAAACTACAGTAACAACATCAGCATTTCAGTCAGTGTAACTAAACCATTCAACCAGGACAAAGAAAATGTTCTTCTAATATTTAGGTAGAGAAAATTAATATAGCATGTCATTCCATTAATTACAGCTGCTCATATTTCCTTATAAACCCATCAAGAATGTCAGCAGTCCAAATTTCATCATTTCAAAGACCTAAAAGGAAAAATCTTACCCTAAATTTCAATAAGACCTTCTAAAAAAGCAACAAGAAGTGATGAAAATTAAAGACACGTTACCTTTTAAAGATTTATTGAAAATGGTTTTCCTAAAATCAACAAAAAATTTCCCTGCATGACCGTCCTTCAAGCCTTGCAAAATTTTCCAAGACTGACCCCTACTGAGTGAATTGAATTGGAGCCTTCTTCTTGTTATCTGTTAACAATGGATCAAAACCTCAGTTTAATCAAGTTTGTTGTTCAAACCAGCCCAGGAATCCAGCCACAGAACAGATAGAAGAGATTTAATTGTAAGTATCTTTTTGGTACTGAGAATATGTGCTTCACATACTATTTATTCAATCTTCCAGACCGTTAAAAAAGATGCTGTAGAAAAGTAGGCTATATGACAATTCTCATACAAACTCAAACTCCCCATGTCAAAAACCTGTTGTCATTCATTCCTACTTTCACTTCAGAAACTTTTAACCACTTTCAGCCCATTTAACAATGTTCCCATCCCTACCACTTGGCATTGTTTTCCAAAGGCGAATTTTTGAAGCATATATCCTAATGTTTTCTTAACATTCAGAAATATGACCTCTGTCCTCTTCCTTTTGTCTGCTCTTTCTGCCATACAGCTGAGAACAGCCAAAGTACACAAGTTGCTTTGACACAGTTTGAAATAGGTGCTTCCTACTCATGTAGTATTCTTTGCTACCAATTTTCAGATTTTCTGTCCCAATACCTCCATCATTTTACTGGACAGGCAAATCACATTTGCTAGATGCTAAATGAATGTATTTCTCTTTACCCATGCTCGCTCCCTCTGCATTTTACAATGTAAACATACTCTATTTTATTTCAGGGACCAATGGTCTGGCTTTGAAAACCACCTCTTAGTGGTTCAGTACATTCACAAATTTCCTTAAGGTAAAGTAAGTACTGGTGATCTGTGCATTTAATTTTCCCAGGTATTTACTTTACCTGCATTTATCAATAACCACACCAGCTATGATCTTCATTGCTTCTTAATTGCCCATACTCTTTTATTTCCCTTTAAATGACAGATTCAAAAAAAAGTAGCTTAGTGGTTCAGTCATATTAAAATCATAATTGATTTTGCCTCACTCCTCATTTATTAATGGACTTAGACTACCTTCTTGCTAATAAACCTCCCAGTAATGAGTTTAGTCCACAGAGGATACATTTCCACCTCAACAAACCACCAAGCAATTTAGGACAGTTGGTAGTCTCTGCTTAAGGCAGTCCAAAAACTGGAATAGAAATTTATGCAGGCCATAATTAAAGCACTTTCTGGGAACTGTGTGGGGAGTTTGCTGACATTCTTTGCACTGTGCCCATCTGTGGTCAGTGTAATTAATCCTTGACTGGCAATCCAATGAGAACTAATCCTCACTGACAATTTTTGATAATGATAAGGCCTCAAACAAGCAGTGATCAGACTGATTATTTTCTTTCTTTAAACTGAAAAGGAGTGTGAAGGTGATGAGGACAGATCTTTCTGGAGCTGCTCAGCACTGGGGAAGGTATGCAGACAGCAGAAAAACCATTTGCTGAGATAACAGCTGTTCCAGATGTGTGAAAAGCCCAACATGCATAGAAAAATAAGAAGCAGAACTTTGCCACTGCACAGTTACAAGAGAAGATTACCTAATGGAAGTAAAATATCATTTGTTTCTACTGGAATTACTTAATTGAAGGCACAATTCTACATTTGAGGGAGGGAAGGTCATTGGGCTAAGGGATAATACACTGCGAGACAAACTGAAACTCTGAGATTGAAAAGGTTTAGTCATGGTCCTGTCTGTGTTTAATGACAGATCCCTGTGACCTCCTTTCCTTCTGGAACTGTAAGATTTTAGGAGCAAGAAACTTATTTGTCCAGCACCTAAAAAACTGGGGTCATGGTACAGGATGGGGACTCTCATAAATCTAAACATGTAGTGCTGCCTAGCAAGAAACTGCTGTAATAATGTAATTTTCTCCTTTCTTCACACAGGATTACTTAGAGACAAGGGAAAAAGGATAGTGAGGTAAGTCTTCCTCCCTGCTGCTCTGTGAAGGCAGCATAGCAGATCTTTTCCAGACTGATAGGATTCTGAGGGGAAGAAAATGGGCTAAACCTGGGGAGAGGAGAGTCCTGCTGGGAGCCATCTCATCAGAGACTGCTGGCTGGGAGTGAGACACTCCCTGTTTTCCACCTCACAGGGAGAGTGAGGCTGAGGTCTTGCCTTTTCAATGTGCTGACACTTAATGATACTTTGCAAAGTATAATACCACCTAATATGTAAAGGAGAAGCAGGTCTAGAAAGAGTGGCACTTTCATGGAAATTGCTTACTTTCTTCTAGACCTCTTCTTTTTGGGATATCTGGATTTTGGAGGCGTAATTGGTATTTTTGGTGCACTCTGGGAAGGACAGGGAATATTTCTCTTCCTGCCATTTTCTTACAGTTTCCCCCATTTTCACACACACAAATACAAATGCTAAAGGAAGATCAGTTCAAGACTTTACATTCCCTTATATGCAAGTAACCCAAATAGAGTTTTATCTGTGGTATTTTATCACCAATAATTAACATGAACACACACACTAAAACTCAGGTGCCGACCAAACTAAACTCCTTTTGCAACATAAAGACTTCTAAGAATTTGGGAGAGGTTTCAGGGAGAGAACACAAGAGAGTGTAGCTTTTCTAGAAGCATTTTTTGTTGTCATTAAACACAGTCAGGGTTTCCAAAGCTAAAATACATGTTAACACATTCCAAAACACTTCTAATAGAATATTTTTTCAGTACTTCAGTACAGCAAATGATGCAAAGCCAAAATTCCCCAGACAATGCACAGAACATTAGAGAATTAGTTTAACATTCTTACAACCCTGCAATTTTATTTAAACAAATTCTTCCCTACCCAATTCCCTGCAGAGAAGTATTGTACCCTTTTGTTGATTGTAGTGGACATATTGCAGATCTCTGATTACCTTCCCAAAGGACCACCCACAACAAGAAGTTTTTTGTGTTGCATGCACAGCTTAGTTCATTCTCTCTTAGTCACCTTCTTTTTTCTTTTCTTCTTGTTTTTTCTTTTTTTCCCCTCTTGAATTCAGTTTCCTTAACATTCTTATAGGCTGTGGATGAACTGACAGACTAGCCTGCCATCTGTTCTTTCATGACATGGTGCAACCTAATCAATTATCCCCAAACCACTTTGGAGTAAATAACGTGTCTACAATAATAATAATTAGTCAGTTGAAAAGAAAACAGCATCATGCAACTCCTGGTGGGAATTAGGTAGATTTCAGAACACAGCATTTTATTAACTGAGATTTTCAGACCAGGAGAAGACAACTTTGGAAGGAAAAAAAACTCCTTCAGTTATTTATTCTGAAACATGGGTAAAAGACAGTATCCCTAGACTTTGGACATCTTTGACCATTGGTAACCAGTGATGCCAGATTCAAGTAAATGTGCCACTTATGAGTTTCTAAGATTTTACTATTAATATATGTGTTAGAATAAGCCTAAGCACTTGTATTAGTATAGGAACCATATTAAAATTATAAGAAGTATTTTAAAAATCACCCAATGACAAGCAGATGACATTATTATAGTGTTATATTCCTCAAACACAAGGAGAAAATTGCATTATTATGGGATTTTCTTGCTAGGCAGCACTACAAGCTTAGATTTATGAGAGCCTCCACCCCGTACCATGAGGTCTGACATCTTCAGGGAGAGATTTGTCTTCAGCAACCATCACAAGTAAAAATCCTGAGCAAGAGGATTACATGACACATTCACCCACTTGAAGAACAGGCAAAACACAGAAACATGAACTGCTGCAGACAGAAAACAGGTTTGCAATAAATAAAAGGACTTCAGGATTTCAGGAATTTTGCAGTTAATATCAGTAGATACCATGATCCCACAAAGCCATTCCTTATGAAGTTAATCTGAATGCAGCTGTTTCCTATTTTAACTCCATGGCATTGATTTAGAGAGAATACACTAGAAACTATCCTACTTAATCAATTGGTAGACATTCAAAATACATCTTAGCACTTGGGTGCTTAGCACATTCTCACTATTTTCACTTCTGCAACATGGTGGAAGCAATAGATACATCAGAAGGACTCGATGTTCTAATCAGCAAATTGCCAACTAAAATTTCAGTCAAGGAATCAGTGCAATCTCAGTGAACAGATCACGTTGATGGATCAGAAGGAAGAATTTCCTTATTACTGTCTTTACTCTGAATATTAAAGTATTGATATTGTGGACATTCTATGGGTTGTGTCCTGAAAGAAGACATGTGTAGCTGTGCTACCAAATGACATTTCTGCCATGTTTTTAAGTATTAAGGGCATGGCAATATGTAAAATAACTCCAAATTGACAAGTGCTGTCCCAGATCTTTTTTAAATGGCCAAAACTTCTCATCCTTGAATGGGTACCTTTAACCTTCCCCCTGGAAAACCGATCCAATTTTACCAGTAAGTTAGAAAACAACATAGCAATGTAAATCTGGACATTTTACCCAAAACTACCTGATTAGCCTGAGGTGATGTAGATTATCTCCTGCCAAGTAAGAAACAAGAAGAATTGTAGAAAACATCTTAGAGACTTTGACATATATAAATATCAGACCACCTACCATAGCATATCATAATCTCAGTAACTCTAAATGAGAATACTGAACATATTGGACATGTTTGTATGCTCTCATGCTGCCTCGTCTACCAAGGAAATTATCCATAAAATATAACACGTGGCAGCAAAGAATCTCACGCTTTGTGATGCAGTCCTTCACAGGCTAGATTTTGCCTGTCCTTACACATAGATGGTGAGGCATGAGGCAGACTCAAACACACACACCTGTGGCCTTGTTGCAGCTCCTCAGAAGATAAACTATTAGGTGGGATCATGGAGAGAGAGAGTGAACAGCAGTCCCTGCCATGATGCAGGCCAGTGCAGATAAAGCAGTGAGCCACAGATGATCTTCGCTGGTCCCTCCGTGACTGCTCCACTGTGATTTCTGTGACATGTCTGTACCAACATATCTGCCTATTTAGGTTCTCGTACCACTCCTCCTCCTGCAGAAGTCAAATGCTTCTGGCATCCTGACAATTATGTTTCACTTCCAATTTTCTAGGTCCTTCAAAAGAGCATTCACCTTTCTGTTGCAGCTGCTGACCTCTTGCTTCTGCCTGTTTCTCCATGTTTTACCATCCACTTCAGAAAGGGGCTAGCAATTATGTGCCTGATGTTTCCCTAACCTTGACCACCTTGAAATGTGATTTTGTGATTTTTGTTGAAATGTAGGACATGGATCCCTTGCAGGCTTTTGCAAACATGAGAGTTCCCATGTGTCGTTGACACTGATGAATTGCTAGATCACTACAGAACAACTTGGAAATGGCAATGGAGCTGGCTCCACTGCAGCTAACTCAAGCTCCTGAGAGGGACCAGAGGGGTTTTTTGATTCTTTTTATTATGTGATATCAATTAAGCATTTAACAAGTTACAATAAAAAGCAACTTTCCGATGGAATTTTTAATGCAATGAAAACAAATTACCTTCAAGATGGTTATAATTTGGAATCTTGAAGAGAATGAAAATAAGGCAAATGCCAACACATATTCATCCAGATTGCCCATAACAACTTGCCAGGCATCCCTGTTTCAAATCAAGTAAATCTGTGCAGCTTCTCTTTGACAGCAACACAAAATCCCTTGTGAAATGCATTGAATGGCACAGCTGAGGCAGAATGTTAGCAGAAGATACTGTGCCAAGCAGCTTTTGTTTTGAAGTGGGTACTTCTGTTATGCAATCCTCTTAGAATTTGCTTCTTTCAAAGAATGAAAGACAAAAAAATAAGCCTCAGCAAACAAAAACCACAAATCCCATACATTTCTCAACTCAGTTGATATTTCTCCACTTGGACACAGTCTATTCAAAGCAATTCCAAAATTCTGGCATTGGCATAGACTATATTTGCACCACTCGGCTGCATCAAAGGACCAAAGAGGGCATGATGGCTGAGATGAAGGTGTTTAGTGGAACAGAGAGGTTTCACCTCTCTCAACAAGAATGATGCCCATAAACAGAAAATAGAAGTGGAATTCCCTAATATCATCAATATGCTAACTAGGCACAATGAGCAAATTTAACATGAGCAAATTTAACAACTCACTTTAATTCTGAGCCTTTCTGAGACCTTCTGTAGTTACAAGGAAGATGAGACTATGGACAGAACTTTCTTAATATGCAAACGTTCATTTACAAGCTTAAGATTTTGTCCATGTAATTTTGCATATATCCAAGAAAGGAAAACCTAAACTCAATATTGAAAACTTCTGAGCCCTTCATCAAAGACTCGCTTGAGTAACAGATATGAGGGAGAGTGCAAGTGGTTAACTCCACACACCATTTCTCACACAAAAGCCGGACACAAGTGCACTCTCAGGCTCTGAAGATGAGTAACACACTTTGCACTTTCTCTGCTTCTCTGCCCTTGGGAGAAGCGGGGAAGGAGACACACAGTGGAGAGAAGATGAGGTGTGGACGGTGTTTCCTGTCCATGAGGCACACCAAGCAAAACAGGGCATGTGTGAAGGCAAAGCATTGCTCTGAAGAGCGTTCTGGGCTCTGCAGGCCACCTGTTCTGCAGGGAGACACTGCCCCTCACTGAGCTCTCCCACATTTGTACAACATCTGACACTACACTTTTGCGACCTCACTCTGCATGTTTTCTCACCAGTGTACACAATGTTACAGGCAGTGTTCCTCCTCCCCCAAACAAGAAGATCCTTTCATTTCACTAAGGCACATTGTCATGGCTGCAGATTCCTGCTGCTTATTGCTGGTGTGATGTCCATATGCACAGCACTTCTAGAAATGGGTTGCTGTCTTTGCAGTACAGGCCCTCTGCCATGACCAGTGCTGCCTCCACACTGCACATTTTTTTGGAGATTATTTTCTTGTTCCCTCTGCTCTCTGCAGAGTGTATCCTAACATGTCACAGAGCAAGAACACACTCGGTGCTTCCCCAAGACATATTAGCAACTTTAGTATCTTTCATCTTCTCTGACCTTTTCCTTGATGTTTTCAGAACCTCAGAAAGTCTCATGACAATATGGGAAAAAACCCTCCAGTGCTCCGTGCACATATGTGGGCTTTCTCTTGTGTTGCACTCAAGTTCAGTTAGATGTTCTTCAGCCTTTGATCTTCTTTAATCAGAAGAAGGAAGGAGGATGAGAAGAAGAATATGAGCTTTCTTTCATGGTTGTTCTAATTCTTAGGTCCAATAAAGAGGACAGAACAAGGATGCTCAGGGAATTAAGCAAAAGACAATCAAAGAAATGACTGAGAGGGGTCTGCACCCTGCCAGCTATCCTGAGCTTTGCCCCTCACTCATGTGGCTAAGCTTTGGGGAAGGAGGGCTTCTCTGTTAACAGGGGTTAGTGTCTTTACTCCCCCGCCCCCTTCTCTACCACCTCATGCTCATCTTTATTAGCTTTTTCACACTACACAGTCCTCTCATCGATTACAAGGGCCAGCACAAAGCAGCCTAATGATGGGTCAGTCTTAATGAGAAAAGCGGCTGCTCTTGAAGTGGTGTGCCTTGGTCCTGCACCCTGCCGAGTCCTGGCATGCAGAGCTTTGCCTTCTTTTAGGGAGCAGAGCCATGGAAAATCAACAGTGAGCAGCCTGGTGCCTCCGAACAGAAAGGGCCATGTGCATGGCTATTTAGTGCTGTGAAAGAGAGAGCATTTGCACAAACGGGAGTGAACATAAGGAGGCCTTCAGAGAAGAATGGGGCCTTGGCAAATTTATAGACTCCCCTGAAAGAAAGTGATTACAGATCATTATCCAATTGAGGCAGATTGATGGGTTAGGGTCAAAGTAATACTGCAGAGCTCACTGGAGGGACAATGCCTGCTTGTCAGTTCTGTCCGCGAAAAGAAAGGGAAGGGAAACTACCACACAGAGAGGGAAGGCTTAAGCTTTTCCAGCCCCTATCTGAAAAATCGTTTCTTATCTTGAACATGTGTCCTTTAATAAAAAAAAAAAAAAAAAAAAGGCAACAAAAAACCAGGAAAAAGAAAACCCCGATATTGAAGGACCAGTATCACTGAGTTAAAACTGAGCATTCAGAATTGTGAAATAATTGTGCAAATAGTGTGCAAAGAGCACACACCCAAAGCCTTGTGATCAGTACGCTCAGAAATCATGATGAGTACTAGCACTAGTAAGGGATAAATTGCATCTTTGTTTCATTTATATTAAAAAACCCAAAGAGATCTTCTGAAATAAATGCTTTTTTTTTTTTTTTTTTTTTTAATTTTGGTGAAAGAAGGATATTTTGTTAACAGCTATGGTTGAACAGATTTGAAAGTCTGTAACATCTGGTCAGGCAAAACTCAGCAATACTGACATTGAATAAAACAAGAATAAATGTGTCTCTATTGTTTCTTCTGTATTAATTTTTAGAGTGCTTGAAAGTGCTTTGCATTCATGCACTTTTCAAATAGCCATAGAAATGGAAACAGCATGGCCCAAAAGGCAGCTCACAGCATTTATTGTGCATTTGCCTCACATTTTCCAATATGATTTTGGAATGTAAAGAATTTGAGAAAAGAGAGAAGACAATGCATTCATGAGAGACCTGATTTGTTTAATTGTGTTTATTTATTAACTTCTCTGTTGTTCCCCATGTCTCAGAAGCAGAACACCACACACACTTTAATGGACATGTCCCCATGTCTCAGTGCATAGAAGAGTAACATTGGCCTCGTTTCAAGTAAAGGCTCAGTAGGGCAGCTTGGCCTTGGGGCCACTGTCTTGAGAGTTTAGCAAGGATTCCCTCAAGTTTTGTTACAAAACCTCCACAGACATGAAAGTTATAGCCCTTGCACTCTGTGGCTCTGGTGTCTTTCCTGGAAACTCATGTCCTCTTGCAGAGGGTGTTCAGACACAAAAGGACCTATCTTGACTCAGAGTCAATTGGAGAGAATGCACCAATTGGCTTCATGCTAGATTCACCTGAAAAATCTGCAGGAATATCAGGTACAGATACTGGTACACTAGCTCCCATTTTTTGCAGTGACAGAAATTATCTGTCCTGCAGCCATTAGATAAATTCTGGCTCAGCTTTGCAAATTACTCTGAGTCCACTCCAACGTGCTATTTCTGACTTAAAGCAGTTAGATAACAAAGAAAATAAAAGCATTGCAGGCGTCATACTCATCTGCAAGTTGTAAAGGTGTTAAAAGCATCAGGAGAGACTCAGACTCTCACTTCATGCAGTGCTTCTTGCATTCAGGTGTTTTTTTATATTTATTTGGTAACAGCTCAGCTGCAGCATGATCATGTGCCTTCTAGACAGTACTCTTGTACAGAGTTCTCTGATATTTCTGCTGAAAGGAAAGAGTTGGTTCACCAAATTACTCTTTCTTTTTGTGGGGGTTCCCCCAGGCTCTTGGCACCACCGTTTTTATCTTCTCTCTTATGATTCTCAAAACCACTGAATTTTCAGTGTAACTGGCAGCTCTTCTCCACTACCATGAGATACTTTGTCATCTCATATTTTATCTATAAACCAAAAAGGACCCAAATGACATTCATCCCAGGAAAATTCTAAAAAGAGCCATGGGGTGTCTGTGCAATGCCATTACACGTAAGACATCTTCCCCACCTTGACGTCAGTAAAACCATAATTATGTTACATGGTAAAAAAATAAAGCAAAACAAAATGAAACAAAATAAAACAAATGTATGATTGGTTTCCTACCTTACTCTGTTGGCTAGGCTGGAATTTCAACTCGTACATGTATTCCCTGAACTAATTTTACCTCTTTGACTCTTTTCCCATTTTCCTCATTCATCATTTTGTTACTGGGTGTGACATGGGCTCCTTCATGCCACACATTCTGGAATCTCTCAGCATATGATGGAGTTGTAATTGAGACAGGATACTATTGATGCTTTTTCCTGATCTGAAAAAAATTGAGAGCCATATATGATTAAAGGATAAGAGGTTTTACCTCATTATTTTAATAAGGATCCTTATTGTTGTGCCACTTCTCCAAGGTGGAATGCTCCACAATGAACCTTGGCCAAGTGGTGCACCGATAAGGATCCTTATTAAAATACCCAGGTAAAATCCCTTTCTCCCTTAACTGTGTCTGGCTCTCAATTTTGTAAGACCAGGAAAAGGCATTACCAACTATAAGAGACACACATTGTGCTAAGCTATCTTTTGTCTTGTCTTTCCTTCCAACATTTTTCTGTATTCATTTCAACATTTAACAGTATTCCTTTTTGCTGTTTAGAAATAACTTGTATTTACTCTTCCTGAAGTTTGCTTGCATTTGTTTCCTCTTCCTTCCTCTAGTTTGGTAGGAGATGTGCATATGTGCAGGGCTCCATATGTTTTCAGAGATAATCTGCTTTTTACTACCAGTAAGAATAACCTTGAGTCCATATTGCACTGTCACAGCACATTTTCTATACTGATCAGAAAGTAGAACTGGTGCATTGGAAAAGCAGACCATATTTTTAAAGGCAGATTCATAAACCCTGCTTTTATGAACAGAGAAAACTGAAGGATGGGGGTGGGGGATATCACAGGAAAACAGATGTGTGCTTATGATCTGAACTCTCTGTCCTACCAACACCATGTTATGTTGGAGCTGATCCATGGAGAAGTCTCCCTGTAAATGGAGGCTGGGTGCTGAAATGTCCATACCATTTCAGTGAACTCAGTGTGAGCAAACTGAGTGGAACACAGCACAGAACAAGGTCGAAGGAGCAAAAGGGCTGTTCCCTTCCACTCCAATCAAGAAAGCCATCAGATACTCAGGGAAAAAAACAAAAACACAAAAACAACACAAACCAAACCACAAATCCTAGAATCACTCAGCTGGGAATAAGGGAGGGGGAAAAAAGTGCACATCTCTTAAAGACACTTTCCATTCTATTTATAGCTATAGTTTGTATGGTACTTAACGCTTGACCCACAGGGTTCATAGGTAAGTAAGAAATACACAGATGTGTGTATTCTAAATTATATTTCATCCATATGTGCAAAACAGTCACAGGAGAGCTACAGAAAAGTACACACTTGGGGTAGCAACCTTCCTAGCCCAGGAACAGCATCTGATTCATGCTGAGTCTATCCTCTGGCAAATCTTGAGTTTTCATGATGATTCCGTTTGAGCAAAAACTCGGCAAAATCCTGAAACATTCAGCACTGGTGGAAACTTTGTCACAAACTTCATAGGATCCAGGAGTTTATCATGAGTAAGCCTTGCTCTTTAATTGTTTTTGTTATGCAGTGGTTTACAATACTGTAGTGGCAAAGAAGATGCAAACTTCCCTCAAAAAGGATGTACAGACATCCTCCCAATGTGAAAAGGGTAAGAGGAGAATCAGGTCTGCTTCAAATGCTGGATGTTCTGGAAGAGTTTCCTTATTTTTAAGTACTTGAGTCAAAGGGAAATTTTGAAAACACTAACTTTCTACCTAATATAGCTTAGTCTGTTTTCCTTTTATTTTTTTAACTAGTTTTTATAGTTGTCTGAGGTATTGGCTAGGTATTTTTTAGAGAAGGGAGGCACCTTGTCTGTGTGGGTGAAATAGACCCAATAAAACATGTTTCTGCCTGCTGAGTCTTATTGCAATGGTTTACTGTGTTCTTCCTGTTGATACAGCATCCCCTCTACACAGAGCTGGCAGAGTACTGACAACAATTTCAGATACATAATTTGTTTAAGAACAAATGCCAAAATTGGGCTGTATTATCCATTATGAGTTTCTCAATTGTGCCTACAAACAACTTCAACTAGAAAATAACTTTGGGTTTAGTGTCTTTCTTCCCAGGGAAGATCATCTCCCTCGTGCTTTTAGGTGGAGAGACCCTTAGGTGCCTACACTTGTGTAAATGGAGATTCCTACACAGAGCAAATCTCCCTGAACATCTGCTGAAGTCTCCTCTTCACCAACAACGCAGTGCTACTCCTGCGGTTGTATGGGTCTACTGATTGATTTATCAGAAGATGTATCCTGGTGTTCCATTACAAATGAGTAGCAACATTTTTGTAGCCATAAAGCCTAAGAACATGAGTAACATAGATAGATAGGTATAGTTTATATATGATTTCTATTTAGAATGGCATAAACGAGTGCAGTATTTTAGTAAATATTGACTGAATTAAATATATAACCCTTCTATAAAACTTTATGCATAAAACCATGAGTAAAAGGGCATTTAATTTTACCAGTTAAGTAAAAAGATCTAAAAAATGCTGTCACATTCTCTATTATTTTTCAGTCCCTAAAGACACGTTTGGCCACCAAAGTCGTGACTTTATGCCCAACAAAAGATGCCCTAGGTCCTTTCCTCCAGTCAAACCCAGGTGTATAATGGGGTTGAAATTTGTTACCACATGCCTGCTCTTTACAGGCTTGTGTAAAGGACAAGATGGACAAACTGTAGCAGCCAGACAGGCTGTAACATCTAAAGAAAAATACCAAAGAAGCAGATTCAGCAAAAGAGGTCTGAACACGAAGGATTAATTATATCCTGTACTCTTCCAAGTGGTCCTGCCCTGTTGAGACTGAGAAAAAAGAGTGATGAAGACGTTGAATTCTGTACTTTTGAGAATGTAAAAACTGTTCTGCGACTAAAACAAGGGTCATGCGTTTTCAAAGTTAGTTCAATCAAGCAAAATACCAGTCCCAGTTCCTTGGACCTGCCAATTAAACTGCAGCCAAAAATGTTGCCCATTTGCCCCACAGAGGACTGAGTGTATTTTTAGTCCCCAAATGCCTATGGTCTAATCAAAACTGTCACATAACAAGAAGCCAGCCAAGAAACTCAGACAGTTTGGTTAATGAGACAAAGAGCAGCTTCGTATTCATTGCCTTCTAAACAAAGATCTGAGGAAAGGGTATGGACTGGTGGGGGAGAGAGAGACTACAAGTACAGCAGGCCCAAAGAGAAGGGTACAAGCAGACAGTCAATTAGGCAATGCATCCAAGCCTGATCTGAAGACTCATGGCAAACAGAGCAGCCATTCATGCACTGTGACATGCAGGTCAATAGAAGTAATCACATGCTCGCCTGGAACTCAGGGATGTGGCCGCGAAACAGCACGTGGCAACATATGATGAAACTCAACTCCTGATCACAACCTACAGTGACAAAATTAAAAAGTCTTTGAAATTTTTCCCATTAGAAAACAACAACTGTATTCTTTTTTTAATTCAAAATGGGGTTTTTTTCTGTCACTGAATAATTATCAGTAATTTTTAGGATCTGTGCATGTATTGTGCTCCATAACACAGTTGATTCTGTTTCTGATTATCTGATAAGTTTTATCTTCCAAAAAAATGTATGAAGCTCCTCCATGAAAACCATAGATGTTAGCTATTCTTAAGCACAAGACAAATGCATTCTGTGTTTCAAGACACACATTGATCAAAAGAAAAGCTCGAAAATAATTCTCCTTCCTATTGGGTGCTACTTCCCGTTTGGCCAGATGCATTATCTTGTTTTCATTCTCTATTTCTGAAGCATCTGCTAGCAGTAACTGTCAGAAATGTGATAATGACCGTGGTCAACCAGTAGTTTTAGCTGGTGGATCCCGTGTTCTGAGCAAATTGCAGATATTGCTTTCACTAACTCAAGCAACACATGCCAGCAAGCACAGCAGAAGGGTTTGGCCTCTGTTTTCGACAAGGACAAGATCAAGCCTATCTACAATAGATCAGAAAGACACAAAATGGAAGGAATCCAGGCTAAAGGTTTTCCAACAAATAATCATGCTATGGGCTCCAACAAGGGCTTGTATCTTTTTCTTTGAGAGCTGAGTTAAGCCATTCAGCTCACTAGCAAGTTTGGGCAAAGAGGTTGCTCACAGGCCAAGACCTAAGTTAGCACTCTCCTGGCAGGGCTTTGGAAGCATTCATAATGTTGGCAGGGTAAGGAGCTGTTGAGTTGTACCATTGTCTTTAGGGGGTGAGGTAGAAAGGGATTTCTTCACCGCTCCCTTTTTTCAGGTGTCTAGTGAGGGTTAGATGCCAAGAGACAAAGCAAAGAAAATTAGAGGAATCACCAGCATGAAGCATCAATTTTAAGCGGGAAAGCTTTTCTCATATATTTGTGTTTCCTAGCAATATTTTGGAGGGAAGGCAACAAAAACTCCAATATGGCCCAACAACCGTATTTTCTGCCAATATTATATGGAAGCAAGAAAAATAAACGTAAGGAGTACAAATGAGCTGGTTGGTTAAATGTGGCCCCAAAACAGTGTATTAACAGGAAAAGGGGCAGGGGGTGGGAGAGGAACAAGAGCAAAGACACAGTGTCACCTAAATTGTTAAAACTGTGAAAACCTTGCATTGGAAACAGTTCTGTTACATCTGCCTTGTAATCTCCAAAGATTAAAAAGGGCAACACAGCCAATTTTAGGATTGCTCGTACAAAAACTTCCTCACATAAGGAATACAAGTAACTGTGCCTTTCATTTGAGTCTAGAAGAGCCCTCAAAAGCTATAAATAATTTGTGCAAGCCTCTTATCATTCTGAAATTCATGTGATTAGAAATCTGCTAGAACTAAGCTGCCAGAGGCAGCAGTCCCATTACATACTGTTGGCCTGTATGTCTGACATGTGACATTTTCCTAAATCCTGTCAGGGATAATCTGTCACATAACCAACTTTCAGATTATACTTTGAGACTGTGGTCTTTTAGTACAAATATAAATATGCTTAAATTATTATGCTGCCCATCAGGAAGATGATCACTGTTCTAGTACAGAGGAAAATATTGCCAGATAACCAAATACATTCCAAACACCAGAGCAATGTATCAGGGGTGAACAGAAGCACAAACCAGCCCAAAGGCTTAGACACAGTAGCGACTATGACCTAAAGAGATTTTGTCTCCTCTGCTTGTATTCAGGAAACCCAGGTTTGCTTTTCCACCTATTCAAGATCTAAAGATCTAATGGAAGGGCAATGCACTTGAGTATTTGTGCCACAGACTGGTCTCCAGGAAATATCCAGATAACATAATATTTTTAATCTGAAATCATAGGATACTCCCAAACGTTGTTATTTCCTTTAATGTAAAATGGAAAAGTCTTTCAATTAGTTTTTTTTCCAATACTTTCATCAGCTCCTGCTCCAAATCAACTAATTTTTATTCAGTTGTGCATGTTGCCATATGTAGGTGGAATTTGTCTTGAATTAATCAAAAGCCCAAAGTCTTCTGATGCTGATTTTCTTCTGTGAGAATAAATTAGCACACTGGGTTTTGACTTGGAAGAACCTGGCCACCAGAAATGTTGCTCAATATCTCAACAGCAGAATAGTTCAAAGGCTAGCAACTTGAAAATTAGACCATTATAGCAATGATGAGGAATTCACATATTCTATAGTGAATTATTTGATTTTGCTTTATTGGTAGACAAAATGTATTGGATTTCAGTAGTATGAACACATCATGTGGGGCAACCAGGAGTGGGACACATTGGGATTCCACTGAACCTTTTCTGCAACATCTGTTGTTCAGCCTACTCATGGATGACTTGGAAAACAGGGTTAACAATGAGGTGACCAAGACTGGAGTTGATACAAAGTGATCTGTGGTCATCAAACTGACTGTGAACAGCTGCAGAAGGATATCATGGCATTGAGTGCCTGGGTAAAAAAATGGCAGATGGAATGCTTTGGTGATTAAGTCCAAAACAACGCATATGGGAAAAACATATGCCACTGTATATAACAGTGCTGTGGCCAACACTGCATCTGCTTCTGGATAACCAACATCTCAGGATGTATGCAGGAGAGCTGGAACAGTAGGGACAAGAGCAGTACAGATGATCAGAAGCATGATATTGCTTCCTTATGAGTAGAGACTGAATAATCTGGGACATGTGAAAGAGACACCTAAAATGTTAAAGGTCATAAAACCATGATTGTAATGAAAAAGATTATCATAGGTTATTTTCCTTTTAAGTTATGTGTGTGCATCTTATTTTCCATAACCTAGGGACTACAACTGGTAGCAACAGGAATAAAATTTAGAACAAATGGAAGTGCTTGTTCTCAAGAGACAAACTTTCATCAGTGGGCTACTTGGGATGTCAAATGTATAAATGGGTTCAAAACATCCTTAGACACACTCATGAAGGAAAGGTCCATTGGGACATCTCAAACACAGAGACAGAAATACAACACCCAGCTCAGGAAGGTCAGGTTTTGAGGCATGGAAGGCCTTGCCAGAAGCAGCATCACTCTGTGTTTGCCCCGCTGACACCCTCGCTCCCCAGGCTTCTCTTACCAACCACAGTCAGAGACCCTTGGGCTTCTATTGCACCAAAGGGGAAAATCTGCATTATCATGCCCCTGAGAAACATAGAATCATTCTAAAGTGAAATTAAAATGCTGGAGTTTTGGTTTTTTTTTTTTGCGGGGGGGAGATCAACTCAGGATTTCTCATTGTATTGACAAATATTTATTGTATTCACCACTTTCAATAATTATATTTGTAGTTTAATCCTCTGCTCTAGTAAATACCCTCCCAAACGCTCCAGGTCTTTGAATGCAAAACAAGCTATACACAAGTAAGCCAGGAGTGGACACGCTTGGTTGCCTGGTTGTTTAATTAGGAACTGAAGCAAAAGGCATCCTGCCTCAGGGAGACAACCGGGCTGCAGATTGTGACACTGCCATAGCCTTGCTCTGTCTCTCTTTAGCCTTAAGCAAATCTGATCTTGGGCATCCTGACCCTGACTAATTGCATACTGTTTCCTGTGATGCTGTGAAGCTCCTTCCACCCATTGCTGGACTATTAAGTTTCTCTGCTCTGTCTGGTAATTAAGCAGCAGAATGGCAAACTCTTTTTTGCTGCAGTTCTTTTGGGGTGGTTATTTTTGCATCCTTCTCCCTCCTCCTCCTCCCTGATTTTCTTGTATACAAAGGCCAGTTGAATGCTTAGTTTGTCATTTTGTTACATTATTGAGGGGTAAAGACATCATATCACCTTTCAAAAGGCAAGGAAAGTGATAAATGCAGTAACTTGAGAGACAAAGTGCCAGGACAGTAATGAAAATCGTTACTGACCAGACAGCAAGGAGGGCCTCATTTTAAGAGACTCTGTAAAAGAAGAAAACCTTTTCAGCCTATGCAAATGTCAAGTCAAAAGTATACTTGTTTAATGCAGCAGCAAATTTTTCTGTCAGGAACAAAAGTATAGGCGTTATAGGGAATCGTTTGAGAGTAACTATGTAAGCAAGTTTAAATGTCATCCATAAGATATATGAGTTACAAGTCTCTTCTAGCTCATATCTTGGCATCTAGATTTGCAAAAACATAGCATGGCCTAGATTAGAAGGCTTCTTTTCAGATATCTTTTTAAAATCATTATTATTTAATAGGAAATGTGTATGAGAATGACATGCATTTTTGGTTTTTTAATGAAAATGAAGACTAAAATAATTCATCCAAATTTTAGCAGCCATAAAGACTTCACTGGGTCATTATATTAGTTTATTAGATAAAATTAAACAAAGAGACATTTTAAATGAATTATAACCAGCTTGCAAAATAACAAGTATATTGTGTATGGGAAAAGTAGCTCCATCTGATGTGCACTAGCCAGCATATGTAACATGGCCATTATTTGTCCTGTCCCTTTGAAAATCATTTTATTGGAATGTATCAGTTAAACTAAAACACATGACCCTCCTTCTTGTGACATGAAAGAAACCACTGAAGAGAAGTCTCTTTTTTTTTTTTTTTCCCCTCCGTTCTACTCATGTGAACTTGCTGGGAAAAAAGTAGCTCCAAGGAGTTTTATCAGTGTCTGTGTAATGACAAGTGCATCACATGCATCCTGAACCATTAGCTGCCTACATCTGAAAGAATTTGCTCAACATTTAGGAATTCACTTAATGAAAGGCTGGCCTATTAAGCTCTGCGAGCTTTGGAAGCTGATTGAGCCTTTCTTTTCAACTTCCTGCATGGTTGTAAATGATGCTATGCACTGCCCTCATGTGATCTATTCTAGACGACAAGTTTGCTTTGTAACACCAAAGGAATCCAAGTACCAGGTGATACATTTCTGATCAGAGATGCAACTACATGGTACAAGACTCTTCTCAAATCTCTGCATGAAATCACAAATTTAAAAGGCAGTAGCTCCAAAAAGCATCCATTTATATTCTGGAAAGATAAAGAAACAACACTTCCCTCATATATCTGCATGACTTCTGAATCAATAATTAGATAAAAACAATAGAAAAGCAGTAAAAGGCGAAGAGTCAGTGCATTATATTTCCTCTCTCACACTACTGAAACCAACAAAGACCAAAATTAGATCCCCTAAGTACCGGTCTCTAATTTTTGGCTGAAAGATGAATTTGCTTTTTTAGTGGCTCAGTGCTCCTGACATTTCAAGACCATTGTGAAGGGGGCTGTAAGAGTAGTGCACTCTGCACTGGGTAGGCATTGCTGCCTCCTGACCCCTGTTGGTTAATGTAAATGCCCAATGTGGGGGAACACACAGCAGGATGGCATTGGAGGAAGTAGTTACCATGGGAGGACATACCAGGCGCACCCACTGGTTCGTGGAGCACTCACCTGCATCCCAAACTCAACTGTATTGTCAAATTCATGAGACGAGAAAGACACGTTTATTCAAAATTTCAGAGAAACAGGTTTCCTTTCTATGACCTCATTTTCCCTTCATAGTGAGTGTAAGCACCACTAAACAATGTCTGCTGGGTGGCACTGGAAACTGGAGTCACTAAAAAAGAAGTTTAATCTTGTTTTGGGATTTACAGGCAGAGTGCCCATGAATAAGGATGGGACTGGGCTCTATTTCCATGGGATAGGTAAAGCACAGGGAAAAACAAGAAAGAGGTATTCTCCTTTTGAGGCCTGGGAAGAGAGTTGTGTCATATGAGTTTGGCACAGGGTCTTTCAACAAGACATCTGATTAATACTTTATGAAATTACATTTGTGAAATTAAATTTAAGTTTAGAACAAAACTATAGACAGCATGCATTCCAGTTAATGTTTCTTCAGGCTCCAAGGACAAAGGGGTTGGGTTTTTTGGTTTTCTTTTTTGTTTCCCAAACTGATTACCTACTTAACTCCTCAAATAATTATCCCTGATGACTTTGATCTACAGTTACTAGTGAAATAACACCTTCTTCTAGGGGGGCAGGTTGCCAGCTTCCTCCAAATGAAAGACCTGGATTTATGAAGTCATTTCTTGATGATCTCACTAATTATCTTCTTGTCTCTGATCTTCCCTTTCAGGTAAGGTTGTTGGGAAAGCTGTGTAAGGTAACTGTAGTCTCAGGACAAATTTATCCTCATCCATTGTGTATCTTGCCTTTCAGAGTTGATGCAGCACAGACTTTATTACACCCTATGGGGAAGAGCTCAACTTAATGACAGACGGGAGACAGGGCAAACATAGATATTGAAGTACAGGCAAATCACAGCTGTTATACCAACAATCAGGAGATTTTCTCTCAAATTACATGTGAGTTTGGTGTGGAGTACAGTCATACTGCTCCTGAATTGTTCTGCACCTCTAATCCAATATAAGTCAATAAAGTAACCGTTGGTGCTTGTTCCAACATCCCCAGAAGGAGGGCTTCTCTGAGAGGAATTCCTTTAAGCATGTATAAGACTAATGACAATGGAAATGAGACCTTATAGCATGATCATAGCACTGTGCTTGTATTACCAGAGTCTAGCTGGCAGCAGAATACAGAAGTTCCTTGTCATAGATTCCATTTTTCACAACTCCCACTCTGGCTAGATGTAAGCAAACATCCAGCCAAGAGAAAAATAAGTGGCTAAAAATAGTGCCAGCAGCCATAATGGCTGGAATTGGACACTGGAGGGAGACACAGTTGCACAGACTAACCCAAAGACATTCTTGTCCTTTCTTGCACTAGTGTTGAGTGCATGCCCTTAAGAATGATGCATTGAAACCCCAGATGACCTGCCTTGATTCCTCATTCTCCACATCAGCAAGGAAGGAAAGAGAAAAAGAAAGCCTGGGCCAGTTAATGAATCATAAAGCCCTACTCTTTGTTGTTGTTGGAGGAGGAATGTGAAGTTCCTGTATAAAGCCTGCAGGAATTCATCACCAATGGTGTGGAACTGTTTTTCCAATCAAGCCCTGAGAACCCATCATGATTTGCATTCATGTAAACACCTACATTTTTTTGTTAACTGAACTGATTTAACTGCTAATTAAAACTAGTCAGTAAGCACAACACAAAATTAATTAAACCATTTAGTCAGTAGATGCAAATGAGGCAAAGTTATGGCTTGGACACAATGAAAAGAAGTACAAGTACTACTCATCATCTGGCAAAATAGTTCTTGAGGTAAATACTTTTCCCAGAGATGATGTAAAGCAATAAAAATAATTTAAAATCACACTGATGACTACATATGATCTTTTGTTGATAAAATATGCTGGAATCCAGCTTCTTCTCTTTGAAACAATGATGAAATGGACTCAGTGGATTTTAAAAATGCACTCCCATACAAGAAATATTTCATAGTAAGGTCTGGATCCCAGCTCAGTCTACACAGGCATGCAAAGTTGCTCCTGTCTGACACTGGCAAGTGTTTTGCCTCAACCTGGACCTTATATTTTTGACAGCTATTTTTATAGCTTTACATTTTCTCATGGGGAAAGTATCTGCTTGGTGAACTATACTGTCTGATGATAAGTGGAAGTAGTATTTTCTCAGAGAAAAAGCAAGAAATGTGAGGCTCTGTCTGCAGTAACTTTGCATTCTGCCTCCTCTTTCCACAGGACTCATGTGTCTCACAACCTTAATTGTACTTATTCTACTGAGGTCCGCCCTAGGACGGGGACACACACACAGTGTTGTATATACTGTGAACTGAAATAGCTTTAAAAAAAAAAGGCAAAAAAAAAGAACCAAGACGCACAAAGATGTGTTCTATTGATGTGTGAAAGACTGAATCCAGGAACAAGCCTAGTTCTCATGAGTTGCCTATGAGGTGCTTGGCAGTGCTCAGGAGAGTTTCCTTATGCAGGTTCAGGTAACTAGCAGGTGTCTAACCATTTGCCATTCAGAACTAAGTGCAATGCCTCCAACTAGAGAGGGCAAACCATCCTTCCACCCCTTCCCTCATTTCATGTGCCCCAGAATGGCTCCAGAAACAGGACCCCATGGAAGGGGAGATGTCTGCACTTGAGAGACTGTCCAGAAAAAGGTTCTAGGAGCAGAGGTGGGATTTAAATCTTTTCTCTTCCTCTGGGTCTCCACAGAGTCCTCTCTCGAGCTTCCATCTCCTGGCACGTGGTTCTTCCTGCTGAGCACGCAGAGCTCGCACTTCACTCTTTCTAAGTGCAGGATTCAAGTTTTGCTCTTTTTTTGCTGCAATAAAAGCTTTTTGCATTCACACAGTCCCTAAAACACTCATCTTGGATGCAGGAGAGCTTGCTCTGTTTTCTCCTGCTGCCTGAGGGAATGCAAGTTCACACACCGTAATCCTGGAAGTCCAAGCCAGCAGCCCAGTGGCAGTGCTGGTAGGCACAGGAGAGCAAGGGGACTTGCCTCCCTCCTTCTGAGCACATGTCATTCCACAGGGGTATTCTTGGGGACCAAAGTCAACTTCCCAGGGCACTGGCTGGGAAGAACTGCTCTCAGGTGCTGACCCTGCTCACAGGACCACATCCTGTACCTGTTTCACTGGTCTGGCTCCTGAGGGGCTTTCACTAGCAAAATGTGTAATTCCTGACTACCCACTCGGGTTAGGTGAGAAGGTTTTGCCAGGAAGGCTGAGGGATTTCTGTCAGTGAATGAAGTGTGATCTGTCAGTAACTGGACACAGGATAACGTAAAGCACCTTTGGAGGTTGGAGAATCTGTGAGCAGAGAGCTCAGACTTCAGCCAGACCTAGGACAATGTCCTTGAGGCCTCCAGAGAAGCAGGCAACAGTCCTCAACTTCACCCACAACCCCTGACACTGTCACTCCAGCCTTCCCCAGTCTCTCCTGTACTGCAAAACTGGGTGAGTGCAGGAGGGGGTTGCACATGCTAGTGAGATACAAGGATACAGCAGCTGGAAAGGTCCCTGCTTGGCTGGATCCTTCCCAGGCTGACACCTAGCCAGGCATCCTGAGCACCAGCAGTCAAGTGCCACGCAGAGGATCATCTGTTTTGCCAGAACAATGCTTCAGTTTTCTATCTCTGCTACCAGACTGTTTCAATGCAGTTGGAAAAACTATAAAGAACAGCTTGCTTATTTTTAGCTAAGTAGTCTGCCAGCCCCCCATCTGATTGCTGCTTGGTTTTCACTTAATAATAGTCTTCTGTTTGAGATGCTACCACATCCTTTCTCAATACCATTACAGTTATGACAGTGTAAAAAGCCTTTGTTTCCTTAACCTTTTTTTTCAGCCACCTTTAGATGGTGGCTTCAGCTGCTGCCATTCTAAAACAGAAAACACATATTAAGGAAAAAAAAAAGAAAAAAAAAAAAAGAAGGATAAATGAGGACACTTCTCCTTTCCTTGGATGATTCTGGAGGAAGGGGGAGCAGGGCAAGGTCAAGGCTGTATTTTAATATTCCCCTCTTCCCTTGTGATTTCTGCTAGTTGTAGGAATACCCCACTCCTCAAGTGTTCAGTCAGGGTGATGCTTATGGTGCTGTCTCCTACTTTTTTGTGGGCCATTCGGAACTGTGGGAGACAACACACTGAGAAGTGTGTGGAGCTCCTGCTACCACAGCACCCCTTACACAAGACACCTGTTACAGCTGTGGTGCACCAGGCTTGCTGACTGCTAGCTTTGAGGCAAACCTAATATAGTTACACTGTCAAAGGTATGGTACTTATCTGCATACTGCAAAGATGGAACTAATGCAAGCCAAAATAATTTTTCTTTTCTTTTTGTAAGTACCATTACTAATATATTTCACATGGTTAAAAATGCATTATATCTAGGCTCCTTCTTTAAATGTGCGTGCATAAATTTAGCTTGGATACTGTTAAATATAATTTCAAGCAGCAGAAACAAAATAGCATTTTGCAAAAAAGCATTTAAGCAGAAACAAATGCATTACAGTTAAAGTTTCATGAACAGTGATAAGATTTCTGAGTAAAGCAGCTTAATAAAAACAAAACAGAAACAAAGGACCCAGTTAGGGCCATGGGAGGCAACTTCAGTTTTCGAAATCCACACTATAGGGAAAACTCAGCTAAGAACTGTCCCTTGTGAGCAAAGAGGGCCACAGGGCATGTTTTCATGGGCAGGTCTTCGAGCTATACAGGTGAAAGGAGCTGGACAAGAGGTGCTGCTATCTCAGCTGTGGCACAATGTACGGCTCTGCAGTGCCACTTGGAGAGCAAGTGCTGGGGAACCCAGCACAAGTGTGAGCAACCAGCTCTCTGCTCGGGCTGCTTCCTCCTGGCCCTGCTGCAGCAGCAAACCCTGACACTGCCTAAGGCAGCAGGCTGCTGTAGCCAGCATGGTAGCTGCCTATTTTGCCTGTTTTCCCAGTCCCTGGAAACTCAGATGGCTGCAGCTGCCACCACCAGTGAGGACATAATCAGGATACATGGGATGTCCAGGACACCAAGACCAACATCCCAGTAGTAACTGTATTTTCTTCACACTTTTCAACCTATCCCACACCCCATAGGCTGATATAGAAGCTGCAAGCCTGGTTCACCAGGCTCACTAGGCTTCTCCATCCTGGTTCTGCTCCTTTCCCTCTCCCATCTCTGTTGCTTCCTGCTCATTTTTGCCAACACAGCTGAGCTGGATAATGGAAGCTGGAGATATTGGCTGAATGTGATTGTTCCAGAGCTCAAGATAGCTCAAAAGGGCTGCACATCACTGTGCTGTATACCTGCATGCCCTGAGTTAACTATCTTATTTTCTGCACAGCACAGGCCTGTGTCAGCCATTTGAGCCTTTCTACCAACTTAGAATATGTATAATTTGGTTTGAAGGTCCTTTGGAGCAGGGATTTTCCTCTGCTAAATACTTGCATGGTGGCCTGTTGAATAGAGACAGGCTTCTGATCAGTGTCTCATGGTAATCCTGTAACCCAAATAATTTTCATAAGAAAATAAATGTATCTCACATCAAATGTCTAATGATACTGTTCAAGACTTCTTGGAGGCATTTCTATTTTTTTTTTTAATCATATTAAAAATGTAGGGCTTTGGTATAGTTTCATTACCTTATACAGTATTTTAGATGAACAAAAGGCCTTTTTTCTCCCTGTTTCATCCACTTACAATCTTATGGTTATTGCAGGAGGAACAAAGAGTGACTAGAAATCATACATAGGAGTCTACACTTCGTCACAAACAACCCTATCTCCCTCCATCTCACTGTGCCAGAATAGTATTACTTGGGTTGTGAAATCAGGCATCCAAAAGTTTGGAAGTTCAGATTTTATCTGCATATCTAATTCAGCCACAACGTGTGTGTTACAACAGCATGTGAGTAATTAAAGTCTATTATTATCAAGTGAGTTTCACCTTATCCAGAGCAGACTGGATGGGGCACATTTGATGGGTGACTTTGCAGTAACTCTTTTTCCTTATTACTCAGTGTGAGGTCCCCAGCTCAGCAGCTGGAACTCTGCTTAGATTCTAAATTTTTTTTTTTTTCACAATCTTTATGTGCCTCCACCATTATGGTGCTCTATGGGTATCAGTGTTTGGTTGGGGGGGGAGGGAGGTTGGGTTGTTTTTTTTTTGTTGTTGTGTTGTTGTTGTGTTGTTTTGTTTGTTTGAGTTTGGGGTTTTTTTGTTGGTTTTTATTTTAGTAATATCCTCCTGAGATAACATTTTATGTTCTGTGTTTTCAAATAAGGAATTTGGACTCAGAAAGGTTGAGATCCTATGTGAAATCACATTCTGGGTACCTGATCTGAGGTGCCACTGGTTTCCATAGATCTTTTCAAGTGCAGAGTGCTACCATTTACAGCTCTAAGCATGATGTATTTCTCTTGACCTTGTTCTGACCTCTCATCTTGGGTAGACAAATGAAGTAGGATACTACAATCAGAAATTTTCCCTGAAAACAACTGTGAGAACCTGATGGTAAGGGCAGAAAAGGAATCCTACTGATGTGGACAGTGCTTGAGTGCCTTCACCATGAAAGTAATCTCTTCCACACACAACTCCCTGCCCTGTGCACCCACATGTTGTAGGTCTGCAAGAAAAAAAATCAGACAAGGGTCCCTGAGACAACTGCCTCCTTCATTACAAAACCTTGCTTCAAGTCCAGAACAGCCTGAATAACAAGGAGCCCCACTGCCCCACCTATATTTATGAAGTGAGCTTCCAAATACAATATCAAACACAAAGGCTTAAGGAATGTTAACTGCTGCATGTAGAGCAAACTCAAGTTTAAATACTGACAAATTATTTGTTTCAGTTGAAAAACCAAACAACATTCAATAAATTTAGTGTATGATAGTAGCAAACAGTAACACTGCTACAGAGCACACATCAAGCCTCACTGTGTGAGGTTTTCTTGTTGGCCATCTTCTGTGGAGAACAGAAGATCTGCATCAGAGACAGCAGAGTGTCACCAGTCTTCTCATTGTACATACCAGTAAAACATTTGTGTCAAAATCATTCAGCATGTAGTTAGCAGCAAAACCACAACAAGTTTTTGCTATAGCATCTCCTCACATTTGCTATTTCTTAGACAGCAGAGCACCTCATCTGATAGCTGGTGCAGAATCCCCATGGTGTCAGAGCTGCCTGGAGCCACAGCAAGGCAAGGGCAAGAAGGATCCCCAGGAGGGTGCTAAATACACCTGGGCTGTGCCACCAACACTGCCAGCAGTGCCACCCAGGTCTGTGGCTGAAGTCTGTGTACACTATCAGTATGATTAACTACACCAGCAACTTTTAATTACCTGCAGATGGGGTGGGAGCATGTGGGGAAATTGCTATCTTGTAGAATAAATCATCGCCTTCCTTCTTTTTATCCCTTATGCAATAGAGAACATGGAGTCTGCCTACTGACAGCAATAGGACCAGGATTTCCTAAGCCTACTATTGGGGATCTACAGCTGAAAATGATGGAAAATTTTGGCAGTATTTTGAATAGAGTTCTTCCAGCTGGAAGTCTTCAATTTTGACAAATGCTCTGTAGGTGTTGGCACAATGGAAAGCATTAAACTGGTGTAGGATCAGACCCATCACGGAGAACAGCAAAGGTTTTCTTCTCCTGCCTTCTCAATAACATATTTTTGTCTGATACCATTAGGCTTTTTTGAAAAGAAGCTAACCTCCTTCTGGACCCAATGAAAGGGAAGAAATGCAAAATACACTAGGAATGACTAGGTAAATTTTTGAAAAAAAAAATTAAGCCTGCACAGTAGTCTCATTTTTAGATACTTCAAATACATGGATCAGTTGTAGCAATTGATACTGAAGGAACTGATGTCAATGCCTCAGCTTTCTCATGTGGAGGCTCAGTATTTTAGGAAAATCAAGATTCTTCCAAAATTCATATGTATTCATATGTATCTCTCGTTTCTGAAATTTTGAGCCAGTAAATATGTTGCTAGCTTGCAAAACAGCAAGGAACCTTGAGCTCGGTCTTTTTAACATTATTCTAGCACAATTAAATTTTGTTCTGTACACTAAGTTTCTCTTTGTCAAGAAAGAGTTTATTCTACAAGCATTGACATTAATTAAACACAATTTCTCAAGATTATTTCAACTAACAGCCCAGCTCTGCCTCCTTTGTATGACCCCTACTGTCAACATGTGTGCCCTTCTCTAGTAAGGAATGGTTTTGTGCCCATCTCAGCATATTTTTCTTTCTTCTCTTCCATAATTTCACTCAATTTTGTCAGCTAAGCAGAAGATGCGTGAGGACTGCCCTCTGTGTAAACTGCCCAGCTACATACTCGCCTCCTGACCAGCCAGCCACTGGGTTTTGGGAAAGGGTCAAGCTTTGGCTCTTTCTGGATAAAAGGGTGGACAAAGCTTTCCTTTGCAACCCAGCCCAAGTTTTCATAAGGTGCCTGCTGCTCCCTGCAATTTGGGTGATGTCCTGACTGTCAGGTTCAAAAGTTTCTAGAAGAGGAGTGACTGATTGACATGGAAGGCTTGCAACTCCTCCAGCAACCAAGTGGCAAACATACTCTGGCAGAAATACTATGTGTTGGTGAAAAGTTTTATGAAGTACTCATACATATCTGAAACAGAAGGAAATACGTATCAAAAAGCGCAGCAGAGACAGTAAACAGAAAAAAACATATGCAATTACTTGAGTATATACCATGAGAATTTTGTATACCACTTAGGGCACACCATACTGGTGTTTAAAAAGAAAATCCTTTCCGTTTTCATCACACTAAAAATTTACCATCTGTTATATGGAAGTTTGGTTCTCCCTTTCGTTGTAATTAACTTTTTATTGAATTAATTACTCCAGGTGAGCTGGAAGTGGCTGTTCTGCCTCACCTGGTGTGGCTGAGTGTACCCACGCCCAGCCTTGCCTTTCACCATTCAGATGCAAATCGTCCTGCTCCCCACACGAAATCCTTGGCACACACCCAAAAAGCCTGCTAGCGACAAAAAACAATAACATGGCAGGCAGCTACTGCTGCACAGAAATGAAAAAAAGTTTTAGTAAAAAGGACATATATTTCCTGCTTGGTCATTTAAAAATGTGTATTCTACTGAACAAAGCAGGTGAGAAAACATTGGAGATAAAGAGAGAGTGAATTTTAAATAACTTGCACAAGGCACCTACAGGACACTGACCCCTTTTGTGCATGACAGTGAATAATTTTGCTACCTTGATACATTATGCATTTGTGTGTGTCTGAATACATGTATACACACAGGCACAAGAAGTGAAGAAAACCTGTCAAGAAATTAAAATAAAGCTGTGAGCTGAACTGGATTATGAAAGAGTTCTGTTAATTGCAGTAACATTATACTCAAACATATAAAAAAAGGTAGAAGTCCTCATCTGAGGAGCCTGTCTGGAGATGATGAATTAATTCCATGCACATTTATAAATTGAGGTCACAAAAGAAATAGATGAAAGCGGCTTAAAATAAAATTACATATTGCATGCATGATTATCTCTCTATGAGACAGCAAGAAAGAATAATCTGTTGCTAAGTTTTGTGCGTTTTAGCTATTTACTAAATGTTCCTTTGGTGAAGAGTAAAAGAGAAGATAATAGAGTAGAATAGAGAACAGAGTGGCAGAAGCCAGACCCTCGTGGACTGATGAGTACTACACCACATGGCACAATCCTTATATTTTGAGAAAGTCCTGAGACACTGTGGCAGCTTTTAGCAGCAAAGGTGGTCTCCACCTTGCAATGGTTTTCATGAATATGCAATGCCCAGTACAGCAATATGGCCTTTATTGCCCTTGAGACAGCACATGCCATTCTTTTTTTACCAAGTCAGTACCTGTTCATGTACTTTTTCTTTTTGCTATTTTGATGCATTTTTTTCTCTGCCTCTTTAAAACCTGCTCAAAGCTTAGGTTAAAGCTCCACTTGCTGAGAGACAGATGCAGGGATGAGGTTCCTATTATCTGAGTTGTTCGTAGCCAACAGAAGAAGCAACAAAATAGGATCATGCAGAACAGGCATACATGTCATCATTGTTAGTGAAGTAATTACACATTTGGCACTGGTACAGGCTTTCTGCTTGCCAAAGCACTGGGTGGAAGTTTAGGAAGAAAATGGTTATCCCTATTCAGGGCAAAGCTGGTCAATCAATCAGTTATCATTTCCCCTGACACAGCAGCTCAAGATTGTGGTTGACTTCCCAGAGAGCACATGGGATGTCTCCAGTTAGCTGAAATCCACTTCTGAGTGGATCTATCCTGAAACCACAGGATCCTTGTAGGCAATGAGCTCAAGTGACTTGCTAGAAAGTCGTAATTCCATAATAAGATGCTTTTCTGGTCTAGATGCAATGTTACAAAATGAGAAAAGATGCAGTCAGAAGAAACTCTAGTCCACACAACAAATGTAACAGTATTAGGTTTGCCAACCACACTAACTTCTATGTTTTCCTAAGTGCTGGTGTGGAGCTCAGGTTTTGACATCGATTT
Source organism: Pycnonotus jocosus (assembly GCA_013400435.1). Classification (NCBI taxonomy): domain Eukaryota; kingdom Metazoa; phylum Chordata; class Aves; order Passeriformes; family Pycnonotidae; genus Pycnonotus; species Pycnonotus jocosus. The sequence continues at coordinate 124,922 of VWYP01027883.1, read as the reverse complement.
TCTCAGTAACTATTTGCTGGCTTGAGTTTGTCTTTGACCATGTCACAACTAAAATGGAACAATATGCTGAAATGATCAAAAATGGGAAATGTGTGAGTAACAATGACCAAACCCACCACAGAAAATGTAGGGAAGAGTTCTCAAAGCTGGTGGAACAATACTATTGCAATACACAGTTGATGGGACTCAAGCCAATATCTCCACACGATGCTGCAACACACAGTGTGGACATAACAGCTCAGGGCAAGTTGAATCCCAGCACCTCTGCACCACATCATTTCACAGCACAGACCTGCCAAAGAAGTCAACATGGGGCCAGCTGGCACAGCAGCCAGCACACTTATCTGGCTGACAAGCCTTTGGTGGCAGTGTAAGGGAAAATGATGACACAAGAGACACTGGCCCCTGCCATGAGTACAACCAAACTCAATATTAAATCACATGAAAACTCTTACAAGCCTCCTATTTATTCTTTTATGCCCAAGCTATCTATAGCAGTTGTTTGTGACCTCATTTATTTTAAAAAGTCTCATCCTCTGAACCGGCTGCTTAAACCAAGGTGATCAAGCAACCACTCAGGTGGGCAATAGGATCAACAGGATTATTGATCTGGTTAAAGTGAGCTATCAAAAGCTGCAATAATTAGGTTGCGTGAGGACTCAGCTTCATGCCCAGCCCAGCATCATCATTGAAGGAAATGGTAACTCTGCTGGAAATTTGTAATTTCTTTTTTATAAACCACATCAGGAGATTTCTTCTCTCAAACACGTCTTGTGATCGTAGCCACAGAAATACCATCTAATGGAGAAAGTAGGCAACCCTGGACTAAAACCTTTTTTGTTTTGTATAGAAATTGACATTATACTTAAAAGCTACTTAAAGATCATATTCACATGCTGTCAAACATGTTATTAATTTTGATAAGGCAAGTGCGAATACAATTTCACCCTTATTACACAAATGTGTGAAAGGACAGCTAGAGCATTCATCACACCAAAAATTAGTCATGTGTATTTCCATGTAGAAGTTATTTAAATGGATGTGCAAATCTATGTGACTAGATATGTATTCTATATATTTAATATATATTTTCTTAGATACATTGTATCTATCTCTACACATAGCCTCCATACTTATTTAAAGAGTTGTTTATATATCTGAACTATGTGATTTTTGCTCAATCTTTCCAGGCCTTAACATACTCAAATGTGACTTAAATTACTATGACATACCATTTGCTTGTAAGAAAAAGTTGTATGCAAATTTGTGCCTCTCATGCTAAATAAATAATATAAAAAATATAGTGTGAACTTGACTCTGCAAAGGAAACAAAACCTTCAGTGACTTTAAAGGACAGGATTTTTCCAGCTGTTTATTAGATTACATTTTCACATGCCACGAATAGAACCATAGAATAGTTTGGGTTTGCAAGACTTTGGACTTTGGGCAAGAATATCCTACATGAGATCAGGTTGCCCAGGGCCCCATCCAACCTGGCCTACACTTTCAGGGATGGAACATCCACAGCTCCTGTGGGCAACCTGTCCAAGTGCCTCACCCTCACATTAAAGAATTCCTTCCCAGTCTAAACCCCCCCTCTGTCAGTTTAAAGACATTATCCCTTGTCCTGTCACTACTACCCTTGTAAAAACTCCTCCAGGAACTTAGGCTAAACTCCATCAATTTCACCAGAAGTAAGGAAGTGCAGTCTTGAAGCTCCTCTTTGTGGAAGAGTGTTGGATACACTAAGCAACAGTACCTGTGTGCATTCTTGTCAAAGCACCACTGACAAAAGGCATGAGCATGCTGAACAGGAGCTCTTCAGCTGCACTTGGTGAAGGCTTTGACATGCACTGAGAAAGCTTCTGGGTGAGACCTGCACACTCCTGATTGCAGGGAACATTTTGAGCTCAATTTGAATCCAGAAAACACCCTCTCAGGCAAGGGGCCCTTACTCCATGCTCCAGCTAGTTTCCACTACTCACATGACTAAAAATTACTTAGCTGAACTGTCCCTTGGTCTGTTACCATTTGCAAGTTACCAAAGTATGAAGTTGTTTGATAAGGTTCAGATCGCTCATAAAGTATACCAGAACTATAAATCTAAGGCATGAATGCTGTGCAGATAACTTTTTGAAGAGGAAGCTGCACAAACTATAAAGACATATTGTTTTTTTTAAATCTTCCTTTTCAGAAGTTTATACTAAAATGCAGAGAGAAAATAGGGCCACAGCTATGACAAGAACAACTTGGCTTCTGAAGGAGCTTTGTTTTCAGTTATTACAAAATTGTATACAGCTAGTACAGCTTACAACCTTCTTCATTCATACAGAGGGCTTTCAATGAAGTGTGTTTACGTATTATTTTCCTAGAGAAACATTTCAATAAAACCCAAAACACAGCAATGATCCTGTAAGTAAATAAAATTATTTACTCTAACTGCACATGAATGGTATTATTATTGTGGCAAAATCCACTGATCCCTGGAAACCCACTGGAAACAATTTCCAATATGCAGGGTTTATGGGAGTAGATGCAGGCATATCCCAGAAGGTTGCTAAGGAACTAGCAGATATATGCATTTTTTGCAGAACTGACATGTAAAATATATCCCTGTTTGTTGGATTAGGCGAACTGAGAATGCTATGTGGAACGAGATACTCATAACAAATTCTCCTTATTTCCCTTAATCAAGAAACCCCTGAGAACTATAACTATGAATAATTCAACCTTTCACTAACATTTGGTGCAATTAATAACAGTACTTTAAAGCTGCTAGCTTTGTTTATCTTTTTATGCATAATTAAAGGGTGTTGATATTTAAGTTTTCAGCCAAGGAGCAAACTAGGTTTGGTTTCACTGGCAGCAGCTGCTCCTGACTTAACTATGATGTGATAATCTGATATTGCCCCATCTCAGTACACGTGGTGCAGTCAGCTTTCCTCTCTGCCACCACTCCTGTTCGTGCTGAATTGTGCTGGAATTCTGTGCTCTGTCTGAATCAGTAGCTGACTGTCTTCTTCCTCCTCTCCTCTTCTTTTCCACACACATATTAGCAGCTTGGAGCTGTGGTCAGAACTTGCCTGATTTTCTCAAGGGTACCAGTCACCAAAGGCGTGGGTTTTGAAAAGCGATTTTCTGTTTCACTCTTTCCAGCATTTTCAGATGCATACACAAAATAAAGAAATCTGAAAAACAGACAGCTACCAGTACATTAGATTTTCTGCTCCTGTGATTAAATGGATCCCTGGCTTCGAAGGCATAAATGAAGTCCAGAAAGTTTCCTTTTTAAAATATGTGCTCCAAATTTCTATGGTGCTACTGCATGCTTTGGCATTTCAGTTTCTTTTTGTCTCATCAGAGAATTCCTCTAGCATATTACTTCATTACTTTTTCTAAAAGGAAACTCTCCAACAAGGTCTCTAGTAAGAGATTTCACATATTTTTCCACTTTTCCCAGTGAAATTGTTAATTAAAAAAAAAAAAAAAAAAAAAGGTGATTTTTAATTTCCAGCACTTTCTGGTAATTGGGAAAGTTTTTAAATTAGGAATCAAAAGCAACAAATGAGTGATTGCATTTCTCCTTTAGGTCAGAACTTAAACTGCTGAACTCCAGATTTAATAAGACTACAAAGGTTTTCCTTTTACATTTTCTATAATTTAGCTGATTTCTGACTACAGAGCTGTTTACATGTGTTGAAGTGCACACATGGCTATGTTAGCACCACCATTTTAAGTCCCATCTGCATATATGAAAGCTATTACCTTTTTCAGTTTTTCAGACTTTTAAATCCATCTGAACAAAGAGAAAAGTCAAAATATGGCCATTTTTTCATCAAATTAAACAGTCAACTGTAGCCACCCCCTGCAACCTCAAAACAGGCCCTGTTTCCAGAGCTAGAGCAAGAACAAACTTCCTGGGTGTAGCCTTAACCAACTTTCTCTTGTGGAATTCAAACATCCTCCTGGGACAAGTTGGCTAACTGCGTTCAGTAATTTATCATTTTCTTGTGAGAGCACACTTTGTAAAAGCAAAGTGGTTACAGGTAGTAGGCACATCCAATTAGGAACTACAGCACTCAGTTACATGTATTCACACTCACAGTTTGGTTCCCAGCTTTTCCTGTTTTCCTGGTGATCACAGAGCCCATGTTCCTGAAGCCCTTTGAAGTGTTCTCAGAGATGTATGGATGATTGAGTAATCCCTGTCAATCTGAAAAAGATTTTCTCAGCAATGGTGGAATAAGGGAGAAGGGAACACAGTGTTTGTTTCCTGTGGATCCAATCTGGTGTTGTGCTTCGAGAGAGTTCACTGGATAGAGAAATATCACATTTTGTTTCATTCATTATGTTCATACCTTGACCTTTGCTTGGAGAGAGAAGGCTATGTCCAACTACTGACATCCATGGTTCCATGCTTTGAAAGGTTGTTAAAAGTTCTGAATACCATGAAACCAGCTGAGCCCAGCTGGAATTTTGGGAAAAGAAAATGAAAGTTAATATTCTCAAACATGACAATGTCATATAGAATCCAAAGTCTCAGTTACAAAATGTCACAGGACCATAAATTAAAAAAACAGACAAAAACAAAACCAGTCAACCAAACAAAAACAAACAAAACCCCAACCCCCAAAACAGAACAAAACAAAACAAAACAAACACCAAACAAAACCAAACAAAAACCAGAAACACACAAACCCCCCCAAAAAAGAAAACAAAAACAAACAAAAAACCAACAACAACAACAAAAAAAAAAAACAGAGAAAAATCAAACTTTAGGGAATGATAAAATTCTGAGCCCTTAGAAGGGCTAAGATGATGGGCTTCATACCAGGTGCCCTGATTCTTAAATTTCTGAGTAACATTTGAAATAGATTTTGGTTGTAGAGGTCACTTAGCTACCTCAGAATATTTCTCTTCCAGATACTAAATATGTGATTAAAGAGTCAGCTGCCTGTAAGGCTATTGGCTTGTTTCCCTAACCCAGGAAGGACTAACATCCTGCCAAAATCTTTTTCAGGCTTTTCCCTCAGGCTGACTTTATTAATTCAGGAAAAAAAAAAAAAAAAAAAAAAAAAAAAAAAAAAAAAAAAAAAAAAAAGAAACCATCTTTCACAAAACATGAGCTGCAGGGGCCATTTTCCCATGCTGCAGCTCTCCTTGCTCCAAAGCCAACATCTCTCCTTTTATTCCTCCTCTTAATGAGCTTTCTCAAGTCTTGGTAAGCACTGTCTGACCTAAATGAGTCAGGGAATGGGCAGAAGTTTCCGCCTCCTGGGGCCCTTGACCCTTAACGTGGCTGCCTCTCCTTGCTGTCCTGCCTGACCTCAGACTCCAGGACTGGCACTAAGCTCTTTAGGAAATTAGCACAATGGACACACAGTAAAGTACCTACTTGGATATCCAATTTCTAGCTTCTGTTTTCGAGAACTTGCCTGCTGCTTCCTCTGCTGTAAGGCAGGATGTGGTTATTGCTGGCAGTAAATGTTGTTCTGCTTCCTTAACTTCTCATGGAAGGGAAGAGGTGAGCGAGGTGCTCCCCAGAGTGGAAGCAAGGTGCTCATACGAAGCTGTCAGCTTGCCTAGCATTTAGGTACCTAGAGCTGTATTGGTACCAACACATGCTTTATGAAGTTGTTGCTGCCTCTGTTGTAGCATTTCTGTTATGGCTCCCTAAATAGAATAATTGGCCAGTTTGCTCAAAACGTGGCCTCAGTCTCCAGAGGGCAGGTAGAACAGAGACCACGTTATTACAGTGAGCCACAGCCCAGCACTCTGTCATTTAAATGTCATGGAACACAAAGATGGATGTTGCATAAATATCAGTGTGGGCAGAACAAAGGCCCCATTCTATAGATGGCCAGCAGTGCACACAGTTTGAGGGGAAGTGCTCTAAGTCACGATGATGTATGGAGGTGAAAAGCATAAAGGAGGCCAACTTTGCCCTCCCAAGTGCTGCCAGTCTTTCCCAGGCTCATACAAGCAGGTGTCAATCAGAGCAGGAGCAGCCTTCAAAGAGCTATGTTTTCCCCATCCCAGCTTCACTGTTACCTCCTTCTTTGGGATGCTGGAAACCTCCTTTTGTAGGTCCGTTCTCCACAGCCAACATGTTCATACATTTATATACCAAATATTTCCCTCTCAGTAATTGTCATGCCTATATCACACCTTAATAGCATGACCAGCCACTTGCATTTTCTTTTTGTAGTGCAAGGATGTTGACACCTACAGTCCCAAGATCAGAGAATGTCTCTAGCTTGTTATAATTTATATTAAAAGAGCAGTTAGACAGCACTAATGTTCTGTAATTGCAGAAGAAGGATCATGCAATACAGTATTTCATGTTAAATAAACCTCTATGTCATTTAATGCTGGAGAAAGGAATTTTTTTCATTTGTTTTTGTTTTAATCTGTTTTTGCTGACATTGAATTTAATGGGAGGGAAAATTTTAATGCAATTCAAAGCACTTTTTTTTTAAGCAGGCACAGGAGATCAAACCCTATGCAAGCAATAACTTTTAGCTACAACAGCTGGGAAGGTTTGATCAGATTCTACTTCTCCCAACGGGGTGAATAGAGAAGGAAGCCAAAAAGACAAACTAGAGGGGGAAAAAAAGGATTTATCTTTGAAGGTATTGTTCTAGTTCCTTCCCACATGCATCTTCACAAGGGCAATAAAAGCAAATGCCTTCCTGCTCCTTGTTCCTGCCATGACTTTGAGATTTTGTGCCCTTTGACAAGGGTTACTGTCACGTAATCATTTTCAGAGTGCATGGAGTGAAAATGACACTTTGCAAACAATTTAAAAAGACAGACTCCACCTGTCCCAAATATTCTATAATCTAGGGACAAATCTTTACAAATCCTGTGGCTCCACAGCTCACGTTTATGCCACAAGGGTTCAGGAGCTCTCAGGAGTTTTCAGCTAGATCCTTCTCTGAATGAAGTCAAAGGGAATTTTGCCAACAACTTCATTAGTTGAAGGCACAAGCTATAATTCAGAGGACCAGGATGTCAGAGCCAGCAGAACAAGCTTAGGAGGGAGACAGCAACACATGAAAGGGAAAAACTGGCAGAATGCATAACCCTTCTGTCTGAGGTGGGACTTCAGCAGCTTGGGAGATAATAACTGGGATGAGTGATGGAGAGGGAAGACTGCAGGAACAAATCCATCTTGTGCTGCATCCTTGACTAATTCCTTTGACTTCAGCAAGAGTTACTGGCCTGAGTATGGTGAGGATTTAGAGGTGCGTGTTCCTACACAGCACAATGCATGAACTGTAGACATTTACAAGCATTTCAAGCTAACACCCAGCCTGTTAAAGCCAGGAAACTGGCCACTTGGGATTAACCTTGCAGTATGATATTCATTATTCACCAGCATGGCAATCCAACAGAGACTGACTATGAAGCCTGATATTCATTAAATTGCAGTACAGCATCTCTGAGGTGGCCCATGGTGCAGCCCTGTGTGTGTGCATTTCTGTGTGAGCACTTGTGTACGTGTTCTATAAAATATGATGGCAAGAGGGAGGGACGTGTATTTCAGAAAGGACACAAATTCAGCACAAGCAGTGGCTGGCCTTGCAGGGATCTCTGGTAGAGATGCCAAGTAATGTTTGGCTTCCAGGTCAGACAATTTTTTTTTATCCTAAATCTACTCATGCAAAGACACAGCTTATAGCTTGCAGATGGCTCATTCTGCTGATCTGCCAGTATTCACACTCAGAGTGTGGAATTATATCACATGAGCAAGGGGATTGCTGTCTTTTTTCATGGCTTTGTTATTGCAGGCAGAAAAAATACAGCTAACCAGAAAATAAGAAAAAGCAGGATACTGAATCATTGTTTTTGGAGAGATTTTAAAATTTAATTTAAAAAGACAAGACAAACATGAGCTCCCATTCAAACACTTTTTCTTCACTCATATGTTTATCAAGACAGCCAGAAAATGAGGACAGATTATATATTTTAAATAAAGGATCCACTAACACTATTAGGCAAAAGAGGGTTTTTTTCTCACTAGGATGCTTACTTGTATTTTTCATAGTTTGAAAAATTCCCTGAACAATGATAATCATTAAGAATAATTGCTAATGTTATAAATACTAAGAGTTTCAAATTCATTAACAACACCAAGGAAAACAAATTAGTATGAATGTTTAAATTCAGTTCCTCAAAAAGAGAGACACAATATTATAATCAATTTCAAAATCTCAGTAGAGTTGCACTTTTGTAAACCAGAAGTGATTGTATTAATTTATTGGAGTTATCTAGGGATTGTACCAATATAGCACAGAAAGGCTGACCTGTGAAGTATGTAGTCTGTAAAAAAATACACAAGAAATCCATTGATGTAATTTGATCTAAAGAAAAATGTTAATATTTTGTCCTTTGGAAAATTATTTGGGTTCATAAAAGCTGTTCACACATTTGTGATGAAGTAGTTGGATATTTTAATCTGAAAATGCATTTTTTAAAAGGGAAGGGCTGTTTCACAACAGCTGAAAGACAACAGAAATGTGGAGCCACAAGAGACAGTTCAGCAAAGGGCCACTAAGATGATGAAGGGGCTACAGCATCGCTCCCATGAGGAAAGGCTGAGACAGATAGGACTGTTCTCTTAGAGGACAGACAACTCAGGGGGGTCTTATTAATGCATATAAAAATCGGTTTTGTAAAGAAGAACGACCCAGGTTCTTTCCACTAATGCCCAGTGACAGGACAAAAGGTAAAAGTATAAACTGAAACACAGGAGGTTCTCTCTGAAAATCAGGAAATATTTTTTCACTGAAGAAAAATTGAGGATGTCTGAGAACTAGCACAGATTGCCCAGAGACGTGAATGATTGTCTACCCTTGGAAATATTTAAATGCTGTATATAAATGGTCCTGGGCAGCTTGTTCTAAAGGACCCTGTTTAAGCAGAGGAGGTGGACCACATGACCTTCAGAGGTCCCTTCCAACCCCAACCAGCCTGTAATTCTGTGATTTTACAGCGTGACACAATATTTGGAGTTGGAAGGTCCTCACAAGGACCATCAAGTCCAACTCTTAAGTAAATGGTCCATATGGGGACTTAACCCACAAGCTTGGGATTGTCAGCACCATGCTCTAACCAATACAATCTCAGGTTTTTCTGTTTGGGTTTTTGTTGCGGTTATTGGTTTGTTTCTGAAAGATGTCATTGAACTAAAATGAGTCCTTTTTTGTTTGGGTGAGGAAAGTGGCTAGGAAGAGCAAAGAAATCCTTTTAACCCTACTCTTGGCGTACTAGTTTAAGCTTCCTCAGCTATGGTGCTGACACATGGTAAAGTTCAATCTCCTGTAGCTGTGAGGGTCACTGCCCCAGCCCTGTCAGAGGCCTCCAGACAGACAGACAGACAGAAATGCTGATGGGAAGTGCAGCTCCCCAGGCCAGATGTTGCCTGGAGTGCCTAGTGCCTCTCAGCAAGTTTGGGCCAGCAAACAATTATTTTTCAGGGGCTGTGCTGTGGCTGAGGAGCTGCATCACCAGGTGAAGAGACTACAGGGAGAAGTGCACAGGCTACATAGTACTCAAACAAATGAGCAAGGCATTGACCAGTTACTTTCAGAGATATTACAGACTCAGGACTCTTGGGAGCCTGAAACCTCCATTGTTGCAAGGAAGCAGATGGACCCAGAATCCTACAGGGGAATTAGTCAAAGGATTGTTAGTCAAGAGTCCCTTGAAGATGAAGCCTGGAACATGCCAGGAGGAAGGTTCTTCCTCCTTCTCAGAATTTGCATAGTAGGAATGGTACTTTATGTAACAGGTATGAGGCTCTGGAATCAGAAGGCCAGACAACTGATGAGGTGGGCAAGGGTCCTACAGAGATAGTGGGGTGTCCTAAAACAGCACTACCTGTACCCCTCATCACAACCTCCTCTATTCAGAGGAAGAGTTTTAATAGGACACTCCTTTCTAAGGGGAACAGAGGGCCCCATGTGCAGACCAGACACAACTCACAGGGAACTCTGCTGTCTCCCAGGGAAGATAAGGGACATTACTGGAAAACTCTCCAATCTAGAAAGGTCCTCTGATTACTATCCACTACAGGTTGTTCAAACTGGCAGTGACAAAATAAAAAAGAGAAGTCCAAGGGCAATCAAATGAGACTTCAGGATGGGATGATTGGCAGAAGGGATCAGGAGCACAGGTAGTCATTTCCTTGATTCTTCTGGTAACAAGGAAAAATATGGATAGGAATAGGCAGATCCATCAGGTCAATGCATGGCTCCAAGGTGGGTGTCAGCAGAAAAATTCTGACTCAGGTTATTTTGTGATACTGTAAAATTATTTTACCCTCTCTCCTCCATTTATCCAATGGACTGAAAGATTAAACTGCCCCTTCTCTCATCATCATTGTAATCTGGTGTGATTCTTTATTCAGTTTTCATCTCCAAAAAAAAATTCCCTAAAATAATTGGCACTAGCAAACCCCCGTTAGACTCATTCTCCTCCTTTTTGCCTGTACTTCCTGTATACTCATGTCTTTGGCCTTGAGTATATACTAAAGGGAATTAATTAAATTGAGCTTGTATGCTCAGCTTGAATATACATGAATGTGGCAGCACAGAGTGGCCTAAAATGAATGAGAAGAACCAGGAACCCTTGTGGTTCTCCTTGCACCAGAGAGTCCTCAGGCTCATGAGGAATCATTAACCAGGGATCTTCACATATAAAAATAAAAAATTTTTTAAAAAGTGTTTCTTGACTATTTAAGACTAAAGTTTATTTGGACAACTTTGAAGGATTTTGTCACACTACACATGAGAAAAAAAAAAGAGTTGTTGAGCAGACTCTGTATTGAGGTTGCAGGATAGATGCATTTGCAGGTGTTTGACTCCAGGGGATGATAAGTGTAACACAGGACAACAGACTGAAGTGGCAGTACTTTTTCCTTGTGTTTCCACAATTCTTAAGAGAATGAGTCCTAGATTGACATCTCCATGGAAATCAGCTTCTCACAAAGATTAATATGATGCTTAGAGCTGCAACAGATTACAGCAGCAATATAAGGAAAGGTATTAATGCTTAACAAATGGATGTCCAGGGAGTAAAAGGAAACATGGAGAAAATATTGGTAAGAAGGATAAGCAGTGGAGAATAGACTTTGGTTTATGACATTTGGACAAATGCAGGAAGGCAAGGAGAATTTTAAAGGAGGCTTTAAAATGTAGGCAATGGAGTAGTCTTGAAAGTTTCTGTCGAGTTTCTCCTATAAATGAAGGGCAGAAAAAAAGAGATCATATGAATAATTTGAAAACTAACTTAAAAGCAGTGGAACATAAACTGAAAAACCTTAAAAGCCAGCATACCTGTCCAAGAAATGCAAATACAAGGTGTGCCACAGTTTACCTAAAAAGATAGAAAATTCATATCTGCAGAATTACCTGTAACAGCACAGAATTGTATTTGTCTAGGGAAATAAAAAAAGAGAGAAGAAAACAGTGAGCTACCACATGATAAAAGCCCAGACAACAGTAAGCATGTTTTCAGATAGAGAATAAGCACAAGACTTTGGGTTGTTACTCTGAGAAAATCAGCAAATTTACAACATTGAGAAGGTCACTGTAGAGAAAAGAGCAAGTGAAAGAAGGTGACCATTTGTGAATCTGTTTACAAAGGAATAATCAAGAGAAAGGAATGATACAGAATATTCACCTTTTTCAAGGAAAAAAGAAGGGAACAAAGTTTCAGGAAGTGTGTACCAGGGGAAGAAGAAGGGAATAAAGAAGTAGGGAATAGAGAACAGCAGATATGAGAAAAATAGAAAGAGCAACTAGGAATTATTGTAAGTAGTAAACACACTACATCAAAGCAAGTTAAATACAGAAACTCTTTTCAAAAACTGTGTCTTATGTTACAACAACCTTGCTGAGAGATCTTCAATGGTGAGAAGGTAAGCCTGTAAAATTGTTAAAATCCTGTAAAACTCTGTTAAGATTCTAAAACACAAAGATGGCATATAGATTCCTCTCTGAGAGGAGAAAATTACCCTGTCTGATAAGCACAAACTACTCGGGGAGCATTTTGATACATCTCTTGTCCGAGACAGAAAAAAGCAATAGACAAATCATTATCAAATTCCATTTAAATTTATATTTTGAGAGAGTCTTGGGTCTCCTTTTCCCCCTATTTTTATCTATGCCAGGTTACCAATCCCTAAAGAGGATAATAGTTTCTAGAGCACTCCTTTGGGAGATTTCAGCTAGGTGTGGCCTAATTGTGAGATGTGCTGCCACATGAAAGCTTCTGCAGGGCAAGGAACAGAGATTATGTTCGTATTTAAATCATTCTGTGGTAGGCAAAACAGCAGGATTTGTAACCTGCAATGGCTACAGCACCCTTCCAAACAGGGTTTAAGTGACAAAGTCAAGTTGGGATATGCAGAATGAAGAAAATGCATCAAATAATCCGTGTGGAAAATCACATCCAAACGCCCTCAACTCCAGTTGTGAAAACTCTTGAGAAGTGTAATGAGAGACCTGGGATCAACAGGGCTATGGAACATAATGAACAATGACAATGAAGCAGCCTACTCTAGAGTCAGATTTCTGATCTGTAGCTCTTGTTGTTGTCTCTGATTCATGAGCCTCTTTACTCATCTGTGAAAGAGGAACAGTGTTATTTTACAGGGGGGGGGATGCGAACCTTAATTTGCTAACATTTCCAAAAGAATTGTGAGACCCTGAGATGAAGGGGCCGAATTTAATGCTCATTGTTTAGGCTCTAGTCTGTCTGTGCTCAGACAGAACTCCCACTGAGACTGGGAGCTGAACAACAATTCTCGAAGTTGGTCCATTTTTCCTAGGAAAATGAGACAGTTGCAAAGTAGAGTTCGTTTGCCGCATTCATTCAGTACCCTGGAGATACAGCATTATGGTTAGTTACACATCTCAGAAAGCCTCTTCAGCAATATTGCAATGGCTTTGAATTCTTACAAGGCTGTGCAGTCCAAGTAAAACAAAGCTGCTGGCAAAAGTAATAAGCCAGCACTCCACACCTGATTAAACAGCATTGTTTTTAGTCTAGCACCACGCCAAGCTCTCGTGTCAGTGTGGATGCACAGTATCAAGAACTGCTTAAAGTGGAGCTTTCAGCACAGCAGCAGTGAGCACCTTGCTCTGTGAGCAAGTATACTTAACACTGCTTCTAAACTCACTGTTTCTAAACCCCTCTCCGCATACACACACACCCACCAAAACAAAAAACCCCAACAAGGAAAGACCCAACAACCCTTTCTCAAATCCCAGAGGTGATGGAATGTAAATAAGGGAAACTGAGCCCTTAAATGATCTGCACATGCATATGCTACCTACAGCATTTTTGGTTCCTAACTGTAAGCAGCTGCCAATTTCCCTCTAATGCTCAGACAACTTGCTAACTGATCTGCAAGTCCCAAAAGTGTGTTATCTTTAATGTGCCTCTAATTTTGCTAAGAGCCTACTATTTATAGTGTGTCATTTATTTACTTATTTACCTTCAACTAATTAAAGCTATCGTTTTTTTTAAAAATGCAGTGGAAAAGAGAACGGGCCTTTTTTTTTTTTTTTTTTTTTTTTTTTTTTTTTTTTTTTTTTTTTTTGAGTTTTGTT
>VWYP01027883.1:79650-111281 GCA_013400435.1 Pycnonotus jocosus | reverse complement strand
TTTTTTTTTTTTTTTTTTTTTTTTTTGTATGTGTGTGTGTGTGTGTAGAAAACCCAATCTGTTCACTTAACTGGGTGAATGTTACAAAAGTTCTGTTTTGCTTGGAAAAGCAATGCATGAGTAAAAGCTCCAAAACCCTAGCATTATTATCTCTAATTACAATTGGCAATATGTGGCAATCATAATTATTCATTTATGCAAAATAGCTTACAGTGTGTCTCATTTTTTATTCCCTGTTAAAGGATGGCTTGACAAAAGAAGAAAAAAAAAGATTATAGTGCTGAACATAATTGTGCTAAATGCTCAGTCATTTTGTTTAAAAAATACTACAAAACTAAACTGCTATTTGTGCAGAGACAGAAAATGATTTAGCAGAGATATATAGTATACTCTGCAGGTGGCAATCCATCTAGAAAACATATTTCCCTGAAAAGGAGAGATATTTCACAAAAATCTTAAGAGCATAATTTTTACAGAAAGAAAGAAAGAAAGAAAGAAAGAAAGCCACCTTGTTTTAATCTAGCACATGCTTCTTCTGTTAGTAAAATGCAAATTTGCAAATAGTCAAGGAGAGACCGTGACCGTAATAAGTCACTATGATTCTGCAATACAACACTCTATTCTATTTCAGTTCTACCACAAGACTCTAAGCAATTGAATAAGATCAAGTACACTTCATGGCAAAAAAAAAAAAAAAAAATGAGTTCACACTACTCACACAAGTAGTTCTTATTTATGTGTGTATTTCTGGTGGAATATCACCCTAATTTATGGTGCTCAGGAAAGCCAGAGTTCATGAGAGTTGCCAGTCACGCTTTAATCAGGCACTTGGGGTCAGGGACTTTAAAGGACAACCTCCTCCAATAAAAAGGACTCAGATTCAGGATGCCAGGTCCAGAGATTCAGTCTCAAGAAAATAAATGCTGAGAAGGTTACTTATTAGGAGAAACTGGAAAAATTCTTCAAAACCTGGCTGAAACAGACAGGGCTGCTTTAATCCTGACGTGCTGCACCAAATGAGCAACCTTTACCCCTGGAAGCAATCCCACTCTTTCTTGGGGAACAGCCTTCCTCCCATCACACTTATTCCTGTCTCAGAGCAAAACTGAAGGCAATGAAACTATTCCTGTGAAAAGGATCAGCCACTAAACCAAGGGTTTTTTTGATGGCTAGGCATTTAAAAACTTTTTCAAAGTGTCTTAGATATATAAAAATGTAGGAGACTTTAAAATCAAATAGGAAGCAGATTTTTTTTCTTGTGCTGATGGTGTTGATTAGAGCAGAGGAAATGGAGACCACCATTGGAATGCATGGGAAAAAACAGGCTTCTAGAATAATATGATAAGCTGTACTATGTATTTTTACCAAACAAAAATTGGTCAGCTTCATAGAATTGTTAAAAGAGTTGATTTTTTTTCTCCTGACTTAGTAAATGATGACAGAAAATGACAAAAACATGGCAGAACATCATACATAAAAATTTAAATAAAATAAATTAAAAAAAAATTTTTGAAAGAAACAAAGGACAGTATTGCCATTACTTTCCACTTTTTTTTTTTTTTACCTTCAAACACAACGAATTATTAGCATGTGAGCTTGTCTCTTTTTTTCTCTCTTAAGTACATGATTAGAGTGCAGGAGATACCAACTAGGCCCAACAGTGATTTCTTGCTGTAGATAATTCACTGGGTCTTGGTCCATTACTGCTAGAAGACCTTTTCCACTCTTCACGCAGAACCAGGAGGAAACGCTCTGTTTGCATTACAGAATGTCAAAATTCATTTCCTAATCAGAATATAGAGTTGGGTCCTGTGTCTGCTGTGCATATTATAGCAGACATCTCACTCCTGCTCAGGGGTCTGGGTCTTACTAACACAGTCATCATTTGCTTAACGCAGCACAACACCTGCATGAGATGCCCTGATTACAAAAACCAGATTGTTATGTTGTTCCGTAGTGTGATCCACAAACAAATGATATCAAACACTAGGACTCTAGATGTACCTTTGGAGCAATGAGAAAAGAAGCATTACTATCCCCTGTAGCAGATGAAGGAACAAGCGAAGGCCATCTACCAAAGGCACACTTCAGTGAGGAAAGTGTTCAGCTGGGACAGCAGAGATTTGCAGCCCACCCCCTTCTCTAGTGACAGCCTTGAACAAAATAAAAAAGTTTGATGTCAACCAGAACAGACCACCCTGCCCAGCTATATGCTGCTCCCAGCCCACTCCAGGAAATCTCATAGGTGAATGTCTAAGTTGAACATTATCACTCACTGACCTGGAGGACTGGCTGGATTGTGGACAGAGGATTTATCACCCAGGCAATCATCACAGGGATCACTGAGGATTGTTTGCACTAAATACACCAATATTCTGAGGAATAAATATGTTACCTTAGGAGAAATGTGCAGAATACAGAATTCCCAGCATGAAGAAACTGCCATTTCTGTATCATTCCTCTAATTTTAGGAGGGAGTGTCAACCTAGTCCAAAATTAGGAAATACAAACCGAAGACTATATAAATCAAGACAACTATTTGGAAAGAATAAAACTATTAGTTTCAACATTTCTCTTTAACTTAAAGTGATAATTTAGGCTCTTTTTCACTCAAATGTTTAATGTACTTCAATAAACCAGTCAGAATTGCTTTGCTGGTGGTCACCTCTGCCACTAAAATGATCTCATGGCAGTCAGAAGAAAACATACAACGTATTTCTTTTCTCCCATAGAGCTGGCTTCCTGGCCAAACTGTGTATTCCTTATGGCATTCAGAGAGTTGTGACAGTCATAATGACTGGACTAAGACAAAAAAGAATCATCTCTGAACCACAGGAAGAGTAGGGAAATCTCCAAGACAGCACAAACTGCAGACCTAAGTTATAATTTTTAAGATTGTGGCTTAATATTTAAATTAATTCAGGTCACATGTTACAACTAAAAATATGCTATCGTAAGGCAAACTTCCCTCAAATTTTTCTAGATGAAGCTTAAATTGTGCAAGACAGTAGACAGTGCATCAGAAAAGCATATTGTTTGGCATTTCTAGGCAGGTTTTTAGTAGAAGGGATGTTTTTTCCTCTTCATAAAGTAAGGATTGGCTGGCAGAATTCACAGAAGGTGAAGATTCATTGTAATATGGATAATAATGATTGTAAAAATAATAAATATATTTTAAAATTACAGTAGCCAAAATAACTTCATTTTCATATGTTTCAAAATGATCTTATGGTTTACCTGAAAGCTTTTTTCCATCAATGCCTCTGTGATTTCACAAGCCACATTCCTTCCACCAATATTATGGCTGGTAACAGCCTCTACAAACACTAATCCTTGCCTCTTCATCCAAGACACTGATTTTTCTATCCTTAGAATTACTGTTTTAAGCTATTCATACAATTAAATTCTACCTTACACAAAATACAGTGGGTTTAGGTGAGTTTTATTCCTATATGTCTTGTTAGTACAGTGTGTCTCCCCAGAATATCAACAGGCCTGTTTTTAAAGAGGACTGGTAAGACAGTTCTCCATATCTTGGAGATAGTTTTCAGAATCTTAAATTATATTTATCCATAATTTTCTATGGTAATATGTATAATACTTGGAAATGCAATCTGAATATTAACTAATCCATCCTCTGGCTGGGAATTAATTCGCCTTATCTCAGTTTTTCATATGTGGAAAAAATACAAAAAGACTAATATCAGAAATGGGGAACACTAAATGAAATTCACAGGGGCTTGGCGTAATGAATTAGGTAAAGAACACAGGTTATGTCAACTTAAAAGTGATTCCAAAGCTCAAGCTTTTGACCTTTTAGTACCAGTCTCTGAGTTTTACCCACAGAGGCAGTACAATCCAAGTGTGACCTATCTACTGCATTTTCAGGTCTTCAGTCCAGCTGATTCAAACTCTGTCCTAGTTCTTCAGAAACTATTTAGCTCCTCTTGGATATCAACAGAGTGCATGGTAACACAAGCATACAATATCCTTCATAGCTTCTTACAATAACTGAGCAGCACATCAAGCAATTACAAATTAAAGAAAGGTTAGAAACTTTCCTGAAATAAAATTTACAACTATTTTTTTCAGATAAACATCATGTAACAAATGAATATCTAATTCACTGATTAGTTTCCAAAAACATTTTTCCCTGGTAGAAAATAATGATTTAACTTGGAAAAAAATCATCTAATGGAGGGTACACAACTGCTAAATCATAAAAAACCTGTGTTCTTCAATAGTAAGGTTTTTAAAATCTTTTCATCATGATTTCCTTTGTCTCAGCCTTCACAATCTTACTTCAAAAGGGAACACTAGGCACTCTTTAGGACTGGGACTGTGAGTGTATGTACCTCTGATGTTCTGCTTCCAACAAGCACCACAGTGCATTGGCACTGCACAAAAAGGGATGTAGCAGCCAGGTGGATGGAACTGTGTCCCATTGACTCAAGGGAAAGCCTTCCACTGGCTGCAGTGGGGCCACACTTTATATGGCTCACTGTCCCATTTAATAAGAAAATATGCCTTTTCCACTAAGAGGAAACAGCTTCCCTTCAGTATCAGTAGTTTTAAGATGATATAAGAATGGGTATGTTTGCAATTATTTGGCTTGAACTGTACACTGAGGACCAATAAACAATTACTAGCTTGGCTTAACAGTTTTCAAAAACACACACAGAAAAAAAAAAAAAAAAGCTTCTGAAGAATCACAGGTTACCCAGGGAAACCTTAATATAATTCACAGGGAAGCTTGCAATTTCTTCAGCTTAGAGTTTGAAAACAAAGCAAAGCAAAGATTTGTCATGTTTCATATTTCCAAGCCAGTATGCCTACACTCATGTGGTTTCTATCTCTGGCAGAGTGTAAAGAGGAAGTAAAATGTCAAGTTGTTTATTTCTGTGCAATTTTCTTATCTCAAAATAACACCGAGTTTGCTAAATCCAATCTGTCTTTAATAATAGACAGAGGAATTCCTTAGCTCGGCACTCTTGCTTTTACAGAAATCTTATGATCTGGAAAGAGAGGAGTTAAATCTCTTTTGACAATTTTGTCAAAACCAAAAATGTCATCTGAAACAGCAGCCTTGTTTTCTAGGGAAATAAAGAAATTGTTTTCCTTTAGTTCAGTCCATATACCACCTTTTCTTATTATTTTTTCCTTTTTTTATATTGCTTTACTGCAGATGAAAAAGAAAAGCAGAGACAGACAAAAGGACACCTAGAAATTCACTCTTCATGATCATAAGCTTTCATTTATGAAAATGAGAAAAATTATGCTTAAATCAGCAAGTTGTTCTTTACCTCCACAGAATAATCTTCATTGTCAAGTACGTGATCAAAGTTCCCTGCCTAAAAGTGGAGAAGCCACAAGTTTTTATTAGATACCCTAGGCCTGATTTCAAAGTATAAGAGATTCAGCTACATCTTTCTATTTGAAAATAAATATATATTTCAGCATGTAAGCCTGTGCTTCTGCCCTTTTTACCTGTTCATTTCAGAGATTAATGAAATGCATGAATATATAAAAGTTCTCCATGCTTCCATATACTTTGTACTTAAAATCACGCTGCAGATTAAAGTGTTATCACATTTATTTTTAAAAGGCATTTTCAAACACATCTAATCCAAAATTGATCTATTAATATGTTTTTCTGTGTCAATACTGCATGCATCCAATGCACTACATCCAATGCACATGTAAGCACCCACTTCCCCAGCCCTCTCTACTCCATAAGAGAGATTTAGCTGCAGCAGCACAGAAACACAGCAGCCCCAAGGAAAAATGAAAAGAGAAAAACATTTCTTCCATTGCTCCATTTTGATTCCAATTTCCCTATCCAAAATACTCTTACTTATCTCATGCATTTGGACAAAGAGAGTAACAAAAGCTTGTTCCTCTTCCTGCAGTCATCTTTGGCCTTGTGGTTAACATTGTCTTTCTGACCTTTATATAAGATAGGCTCAGATGATGGTACCAGCCTGTAGCACCAGGTAGCTGAATAGCTCAGGGTTTCTCTTTTACAAACATGTCCCTTCCCACTGAGAACAGCTCCCTTATAAATGACAGTACAAGACTCAAAAAGGGCTGACTAATGGAGAGAAGAGGAGCAAGCCCTCCTGAGATAGCTAGTGATAAATACAAAACTGGAGGATGCAGTAAAACTTCACAGACCAACACAGACCTTCCTTTTTTTGTTTAAATTCCTATCATTCTTGCAGAAGCAGTGATTAAATGATCCAGGATTGGTTCATTAGCAGAAAGGAGTTGAACACAAATGGCTGTGTTCACATTTAGTGTCACTTGACATCTAGTTCAAAGATGAACTAGATGTGTAGATCACAGATTTCTTTAGAAACATTCAGAGTTAAAAAGGATAAATTCATGTCTGTTTCCTTCTGCTCTATATCATATGCCTATTCATAGGGGTAACAGAAAGTGAGAGTACCTCCACTTGGAGATATGGAACACACTTTGATATCTGAAGACAAAATCATCCTCTTGGTTCCTACATGTTGAGACTGTAAAGCTTGTGATGTCGACAAACCGAGTTTTGCAAGCCACCCACAGCCATTGTGCCCATGTGTGTCTGTTTTACCATCCTTCACAAACAGGCTGAATTCCTCTCAGTGCACACAGGCCAATGAGGCACTGGAATACCCACAGTGAAATGCTCTTTACCTCTATTTAGCTACTTCATGCTTAAGCAACTTGTTTAGGCCAGACACCCAGGCTCCCCCAGTATCAATGGGTGCAGATACAGGCACCTGCAGGGGGTGATTCATCTTCTTCAAAGATAGGGCTCTAAAGCAGGGCTCACAGCTGCCTTCTGGAGGTGCCTATCTCTCACGTTGACTATAGTGGGAGCCTAGATGACTAGCTCAGATTAGGTGCCTAAATTTTAGGCTGATAGATTTTCTTGCCTGAGGTTACATGAGAAATGTGTGGCAGAGCCAGGGTTTGAACCCACGTGTTCCACACACAGCTAGTAACGAACTGTTCAGTCAAACCCAGTGCTTGCGTTACAAAGGTTTTGTGTGTCCACAATGGGTTATTAGACAAGAGACACACACACACACATCAAAAAGTCTAAGAAATTGGTGATTACTCACCCATCTCTCCCACAACTTAGCATATGAAACACCTATTTTAAATGTCTAAAATAGCCAATAAGGAATTTTACCTGTGGTCTGCCACCTTCCCAATAAGTGTCCTAACCCAATCGATTCTCAGGGATCTTCTGAGAATTCAGCAATACAGTTACAATAATTTGCCGTTTACGAAGGTGGAAGGAGACGGTTGCATCAACACTTATAAAAATAGTGATAACAAATTGTTAGGGAAGAATCACACAGAACATGCCTGAGTTCTTGGTAAACAAAATAATTCTTCCCACCTAAATGCTGCTTTTTCAGATTAAACAACCTCAGCAATATCCAGGTACTTCAGTAGGAACCTCTTCACACATATTTAACAGTCCACCCAGATTTCTCACATTTCTGGCCAATGGAGGATGCAAAATAGTACCCTGAGAAACCCAGACGTAATGGAATGATGGCCACACTTGTCTGACATGCTTAGACTTAATTCCTACAGTTCGAAGAATTCAGTAGAATCACCAGGGATTAGTGTAAATACAATCATCCAGACTCTAAACCCAACTGGATTGTGGGCAAATGGCCAGATTTGTTCACATAAACCTGAATCTTCTGTAAAAACAACCAAATAGTTGTATTTGTCAAATGCTTGTGTCACTAAGGAATTATATATTTTAGACCAGCTGCATATATTGTATTTTCTACATTTCTGCATTTTACTTCTGAGCTATTTTCCCATTTGATCAAAATATGTTGTCCTTTTGGAGAACTAATTATGTGATAAAATGGTTCAATTTGTAATTCCAGTATTCATTTATGACTCAACAGCATTATTGTTTTTAATATATCATCTTTTCTGTGTATGTGTAACTCAAAATTAGGTTCATTGCTCTTTTTTCAGGTTCACAGAGATGCAAAAACCACCAAGGAAAAGGAGATTTACATCAGTCTAAAAGCTAAATTGGGACAAAACTTAGAACTCCCTCAAAACAAATCTTTGCAGAAAGAAAGTTCTTTCTGATATGCAAAGCAAATTTCAAGACTTTTATCTTGAAGCAGTGCAGGTCTTATATGATATATTAATAAAGCAAGAATATTACAGAACTTGGAATTATTCACTTTGATACGTTTAGGGGAGACTTTGCCCTTTTGATATTTTTATAATTTATTTAGAGATACTTTCTACCCTGGCACATGCTCAGTCCTCAAAAAAACCCCTCAAAACCAAAACCCCAGCACACAAGCATACGGAATTGTCCTCTTGAAATCTTAGTTCTATCACACTAGGATCTGGCAAAGTAATTCAAAAGTGGGTAATGCAGTCTGCTTTCAGAATCCCATCCACATCAATCTGAGGCAATGATTTAAATGTTATGAATATCTATTTGATATATTTTACATACTATAAACATTTTCTAACTACTCTAATATAGTTCAGAGGTTTTCAAAACACCACAAGTTATTTTTTTAGTTCCTGTAAAACAACAGGAATTCTTAATCCTGTCTATGGATCAGGGAAGTGGCCTTGGAAGAAAGAGAAGGAAAAGGAAAAGGAAAGGAAAAGGAAAAGATGAAAAAAAGAAAAAAAGGAAAAAAGGTGAAAGGAAAGGAATGAAAACTAAAAGGGAAGAAAGAGTTGGAGTTCTTTGTGAAATGCTGCCATCTATGGAGTTCCAGACGACACTGCTTTCTGCGGAGATGTCAAGGAAAACCACAGGCAGGTTACCTCACAACGTGGTTAGTCCCGTAAATGACACAGGTTTTTTTCATCAACAAACAATAACATAAATTATAGCTCTGGCTATAACGTTAAGTTGGCATTAGCTTCTACCACAACTATTTCTTGAATGTATAAGCAACATTTTTAGTTACCCACTGCAAGGTTTCCCTGTGATTTGTTGGGGGCATGTATTGATATCAACACACTGTGTTGTCCTGTTTTCATTTACACTGGTTTCCCAAATTTCAAGGCATACAAGTAGAAATCCTTCCTGTTGTTCCTCATGTACATATCCCCAAGCATACTATTGCCTGCATTCTCAAAATGGCCAAATAAATAAGCAGCTAATTATAATTTTCTCATGTTACCTCTATTACACCTGAAAATTAAGGTGTATGACACTTTTAAAATATTATAAACACACACACACCACTCCTTCCTTAGCATTTCTGCTGATGATAAGGCGGCAGCTGCACCTGTGGGTAAGGCAAGCAGATAGAAAGATGATAACTTTGAAGAGAGAAGTATTAGGACTATTTGTCAGCTGTGACAAATAAAAACATATCAAAAAGCCAAGTTTGGAAGCTACTCAGATTCTCAGGACAAAATGGTCCTCATTCAGTACTGCAAAGATCCGAATCCTCTTTATAATACTTGCTAGAGGACTAGATATAAATAAAAAGCAGTGGTCATTTTGCTTGCTTACATTGTGATTAAGTGACATATTTAATCATTAAGATAGGCATAAGCCTAAACAGCAGTAATTCTAAGGCTGATGAAAATCTGGACCCCCAAAGCTACCTTGTCTTCAGAGGCTGTAATGTAAAGACAGAAGAAAAATAGTACACAGGAATTCTGAAAGATGCCTCTTTGAAACAGTGCTGCTCAGGCTCGTTTCACAAAATCACAGAATCACAGAGTCGTAGAATCAATCAGGTTGGAAAAGACCTCTGAGATCACTGAGCCCAATCCATGAGTGAACACCATCACGCCAACCAGATCATGGCACAAAGTGCCATGGGACATTAAGCACCTCCAGGGTCAGTGATTCCACCACCTCCCTGGGCAGCCAATTCCAATGTCTAACCATGCCTTCTGTGAAGACATTGCTCCTAAAGTCCCTAAATTGTCTCTTGCTTACCACAGTCTTCCTTTGCCACCCACTCCCACTCCTGAAATGTCATCAGCCAGGGTGCTTCCTACGGGTGGAAAGGTATGGCAGGAATAACCCTCATTCATGCCTGCTCTGAAAGTCAGGCCCAGTTCAGCTCTCATCCATGGGGATCAGCCATATCAAAGAAAAGGACATTAGTGGAATGAAAAATAATATCAGCCCTACATTCTCCAACAAAGTACCTAGCAAAATACTTATTTTCACATTCTCTTACTCTATCCAAATTGTTCAGTGCCAAAAAATCTTTATTATCCTAACCATAAGTTAAGCTATCTGCTGGCAAAATGTTGCCTCTTCCATTTTGACTCCCACAGATACTTTTTCAAGTGTTTACCATCTTTACACACCACATTGACTTCAGAGGGTGGCACTTGCCTAGCAAACTGTGATGGATTAATCACCCCTTGAGCATAAGTATCAGCAGATCAAGTTACTCAACCTCTCTCCCTCTGCAGGTCATTCAACAGGAAATGTTGGAATCAGTGGAGCTGCATTAACAATTAATTGTATTATAAGCAAAATAAGACTCTAAATGAAGATAAAATTTACCTCCTAGAGAAAACCCCAAAGATGACACACTTCTAGAGAATTCCCAGAGGCAGAAATTGTTTTAAGAAATTCACCCTCTCCTGTTTGACTTCCAGCTCCCAAACACATGCCCTTATCCCTGTGCTTTAGAGAGGGCACAGTGGCCAAATGTCCATTAGCAGCAGCCACAGCCACACAAAGCTTCTAAATTCTTCCTTTGTTGCACAGCTGGTGAGGCAGCCAGATCTACCTAAGGTGCTTAAAAACGTGTGGCAGCTCTACTTGTCTGGCTCTTGGTGACAGAAATTCGGTCCTTCTGGGTTTTCCAATTTGCCAGCTCACAATGATCATCATAAGAGGCATGAAAATATTTGCCAGCCCACAACAAATAAAAGGTGTGATGATAATAACCACTTACTGCTTTTGGAATGATCCTGTTTGCATTTAATTCGAACCCATCTGAACAATGGCTGCCAGCCTTGCAGGTGGTGTTTTATCAGGAGACTTGGAAGGGGCCCAGTTTGTGGCATCTCACTGAAGGAACTTCTTTCCCACTGCACCCCAGTGTGGGGGCAACGCCAGCATGCCAGGCTATGGCCATGGCACAAGGACAGAAGGCAGAGCCGCCAGCCTCTGTATGTGCATTGAGGAAGGACCACAGGCCCTGGGGCTTAGTGGCCATTGGACTGAGGATCACACCAAATGAGGCAGTCTCCAATTGCTCTCCCATCTACCTCATGCAGAAATAACAGCAAACAGGTGGGCAGGATGGGTTGCAAGCACTAGAAGGAGATGGGGAGTGAAGCACTGGTGTCCTTTGCTGAAGTGTAGCAGCAGTTCAGGTTTAGGGCTGGGTTCATAAGCACAGCTGATCAAGTGCAGCCAAAACTCTGATTGTGAATACTCAGGTGTGGTCACCTGCTCCATTATTCTCCACTGTTAAAAATAAATCCCCTGTGCTGAGGGTTGTGGACCATTTGCCCACCATGTATTGTCATGTAGGTGCAGAATCACCCACTGCCCTGAAATGGAGCATCACCACTGATAATTTGTTTAAAGAATATTGGGAACTGGGGAAGGGGGAACAGGTCCCATTGCACTCACCAGCAAATAGGGATACCCATTAATGAACAAGAACATGCACAATTCATGTCTATTTGTCACTTTTTGCATTAATTATTTGGCTTTTTCAATATTTTCTGTCACCAGAGGAGTCAGGACAAACTGTTACTGAGGAAACGAATCACCACAAATCAGGCAAAGTGAGCAGATCACCAAAACCTTGCAGGTTGGGAGAGAACATCCAAATATCTGTTGAATCCCTGCATATAATGAATCATGGATTGCTATTATCTCACCAAGGAGAAAAATGCCATATTTTTCATCTAATACAGTTGAAAAATAATTTGGCCATTCTGGAGAATCTGAGATGCATGCTTTTAATGAAATACATCCTTCCCACAGCCTATTTCCCCTGTACTGCAGAAAGACTCCAATTCGCTGCTTTGCTGCACGGATTCAGGTTTGCATTTATATGCAAGCAAAGTTTCTTGGGTGACAAATCTCGCTCAGCCACTGAGGGTAACTCTGCATTGCCAGAATGAACCAGTAAAGTTCTTGTTGCTGAAGGTACTGTACACGACAGTATATGTCTTGCTCAAGAATTCAGATGTCACCCACCTGCCATTAGGTACAATGCACACTTTTATAGCCAGCGCAGCTGCCTGGAAGGCAGAACAAGATATGAATAACCATTTCCTAGCCCATTTTGTTCAGCTGTGAGTCTTCTACATTGCTGAACTGCTTCAGATATTAAGACAGAATAACTAAGGCTGGATCACATATATGAAATGGCATCAAGCAGGAATACTAAGCAGTAACATACGTGAATAAAAAAGTGATTGCAATAAGTATGAGCCAAATAAATTAATATTTTGCTTTGGATAGGATTCTTTATGTTTGGTAACTATTGCTCGTGTTGATGATATAACACATGCTGACACCAAATATCAATTCTAGGTAAATCCAATTAAGCCCAGAAGCAAAACAGCTGGATTAGCAGTTCACTGCATAAATTATTTTTCTTCCATTTACTTTGTCTTTTTGCAAATGAGCCTTTTAACATAAAAAAATTTAGCACTCAAGTTCTGCTTTGCTTATTAATCTCAGAAGACTAAAACGAAGAGGAAGAAAAAAAAATGTATTTTCTTCCTTTGTTGTTTGTGGACGTATGCTGCTTAGGTCTCTTGCATAGTCTCCCCTGATTGCAGGTAGTTTCCATTATTCCTTGGATAAGTCACTCACATTGCATTTACAATGGTGTTAGACCAAGAAATTCACTTTTTGGTTTTCAGTTTCTGGGTGATGCATTAACACATGGTTATTTTATATTTTATATATTTTTTAATTTGCTGCTTCTGTGTAAAATGAATATAAAACTGGTAAGGCTGGCATCAAGCATGCTCACTACTGTTTTATTCCAGTTGCAACAACATAGACTATACAGGAGTTGTTTTATTTGATTTTTTCTTTTTTTACTTATTGTTTTTCTTCGTTATACGGCTGTCAGCATAAAGGGCAATGTAGAGATTGGGAATCAATACATGCTGCTCCTGTAGATACACAAATAATCACAAATTGTAATCATTGATTGATTTTCAGCATTCTGATAGTGACACATTGAGTGGAAGGGACTCTGATCTCAGTTGTGCTAGGGGAAATCTAGAGCAGTGATTCACAGCTGGAATTGTAATAAAGACCTGCCTGAGAAATGCATCATTTCAGCCAATGAAACACGTAACGTATTGTTGGGGAAAATTACTTTTCCCTTCTGCTCATGATCAGGGCTGAGAACAGCAAATGTTCAAGCAGCAAAGCCCTGCTTCAGCCTCCAAGGTTGAGTGCCACCAGTCCAATTCATGGCTTACTTCTGAGCCATATCAAACACACTGGTCTTGGCATTACCACACACAGACATTCCTCTCCCAGTCCCCTCAGAGGGTATCAATTTGAGATTCCCATCCCTCTAAGCCTTTATTTTCCCAGAGACCTTTCATGCTATGCATCCACAGGAGCCTAGAGTCCAGCTTCCCTAGTGAACAGGTCACACATGGGTATCTACAGGCACCACCCAGAAGAATCACAGTCCAGGTAAAAGCTACTCACACACCAAATGTCAGACCAGTTGGTGGTACTCTGTCCAGACAAATATATCTTTGGAGATACTACATGTACATGAATATAAAATCATTAATAGAAGACCACTAAATTATGCCTACTGCTGTGAAGTGATTTGAAAAACATTCTTTCTGTCATATGTCTTTATACCTATTATGGATCTTTAAAGAAAAAAAAATCAGTCTTTTTTCCTTAACCAGAGTGGGAGACAATGAAATATTTTGGCTTTGTTATAAGTGTAGAAGAGCTGAAGGTTAAAAAATGAGGGCCATTTTTTGTACAAGATAAAAGAAGGAGATAGGCTATTGTTAACAGTATGTACCTCTTATTTTCCAGTAGTAGGAAAATATTTCTGTTTCCTATTTTTCTTATGTAAAATACCTTCCATATAAAGACTGATACTGCTCCCACTGGCATAAGCAGTAGCTTTGTTGTGGACTTTCCTGGGGGTAGACACAGGGACAAATTAGTCATACATAATTTTATAAACAGGTATTATCTTAAGCAGATATAATTTTGGAGAGATACCTCTAGCCTATATCAGCTGATTTTTAAAATAATAAATCCCTTTTCAGGAAAAACAGAGTGGAAAGGTGGAACACAGAAAGTATCTATGATGACACAAAGAAACCATTTGGCACAGAATGACATGTGAGTCTAAATTTTCAGAAATCAAAGACAAATGAAGAGCTATTAATTCTGGCAAGAAAACTTCTGTGCCTGATGTGCTTCTCCAGTGTTCTTGAATTCCTCTATTTGCAAGTGACTAATGCAAATCCTTTTCTTTAAAATAAATACATCCAAAAAAATGTTTACTTGTCATCAAATTGTTGATTCTTGTGGGTCCTTTCCAACTCAGGATATTCTGTGATTCTAAACTGGCATGGCTTGAAAGAATGCCATTATTTGACAAACTGGAGAAAGGGAAGAAGAGAAGGAAAAAAATATTATTAACTGAAGTAGCATTTTTTTTCCATCCAAGGTAAGAAGCATTGGCACTAGTATTCACAAAAAAAGTGATTTTTAGTTTGATGCACATTCATATCTGATTCATTAATTTACACAGGAGAATAAATTTCACCTTTTCTCACTGCTTTTGCTTGTAGAAAACTGGGAAATTTCCCACTCTATCAATTAGTAAATACAAAAATATCAGCTGACAATCTCAATAAAATTAAACTTACTTTGCACAAAGAAAATGTCTTCTGCTTTATTTGTAAGCTCTATAATATTCTTGCGGAGACAGGGTCCTGCTGCCACTGCCTTGTGACAGCCAAGGGCCTTGGCTATGGCAGGGAAGGTGGCAGCTCTGTGAAACACCCAGTGTGATGCCCTCAGTGGCCACTGGTTCTGCCATGGGTAGTAAATATAGACAGATTCGTCTTCTGACACTGGATTAGATGAGTGAAATTACAACTGGTGACACACAAAATTATAATAAAATAAAAATCTCAACATTTTAGTTTGTGTATGAAGAACGTCTTGTAATTCATTGAAGGAGTGAACTGGAAAGTTGGGAAAATGGCAAGGTACAAAGGCAGTGTAGCACACTAAGGAGATATCCTCAAATGTTTCATCTTGAGTCCCCCAAAAAAGAATTCATTTTATATTATCCATATGAGCTTGCATATCTTCATGATACTCATTTAAAAAAAAAAATCCTAATCTGGCTAGTACACCTCCAGTAATCATTTAAAGTTTTACCTTTAAAGAGATGTTCCTGGAGAGTTTTCAATATTTATACTTTACATTTTTACATTTGAATATTGAAAACCTTCAGATCTACCTTTGAAGATTCTGATTCATAGATGACAAATAAACACAGCCCTGATGGGGAAGTTCATTTGACTCTGCACAATTACCTGCTGGGCTTCCATCCTGAAATGGACATTTATACAGTGACAACATCTGAATGTGTGTATTCAATCACTGTTCTCTAACACTGAGTATTATACTGGCATCAAATAGCCTCTCATTCCATTATACCCCTAATTTTTTTACCACCTACTCAGTCTTGCTGTCTATCCTCAGAGGAAATTAAATGTTTTGTCAGTTAATATTGCTGAACTTTTCTTTAATAACACTACTGTACTTCTACAAAGCTGTGCTTATCAAAAAGGAGCTGAAATTGTTTAATTTTCAATTAAAAAGTACCCATCTATTCATGAGGCCTCAAAGCATAACTAAAGCAATGAGTTAGGTATTTCTCTAGTATGTGTGTCCTCAGGATACAAGTACTGGAAGAAAATTGTAAAGTTGAGAAGTGTTCCTCAAAACCTTTCACAAATTATGAAAATAAATTGTAAAGTCCCTTTACTTAAGACAAAAATATGCCAGATGCTATTTGGGGAAATGTGCAATGCTACGTGACACTAAAAATAATAATACTGCCAAACTGTGCATTTTCTAACTGTGATCTAGCAATTGAAAACCAGATACAGGAGGACAAGGCCATTTTTCCTTGCAGCGGTTGCAAAGAGAGGCTATTTGAGAGGTGATCGTCCATCTTGAATGTCCTTCTATTCTTCTATACTCAGTTCAAATACCGTCAATTCTGCATATGACTGTAATGGACCAAACAATTGTGTGTGAAATCCATGTAGGATGTCCTTTGAACTCAGCACCATGGACTGAACAAGGATCTCAGACGTAGATACAGACATACTCTTTCTCGCCACCATACCTTCCAAACACTCCAAAGTAGTTATATGGCAAATTAGGCACGGGTGCGTTTCCTGTACAGGAACTATGAATTTTCTTCAATGCAGGCTCCAACGTAGCACTTCTCAGCTTTTACAGTCTTCAAAAGAGAGATTCTCCTTGAAGGATGAGGGATTTCTTTCATAGCTGTGATTTAGCCCAACATGAAATATATATCCCTAAGGTTTCCTGTCCCAATTTTTTCAGAAAACTCCTACTTTAGGCAGCATTAACCTCATTTATATATTTCAATAAACCCTGAATAGATAACAGCTGGTGATCATTTATTTTAAAACACCTTCTTGTCTGCTTTCTGAAAGTGTGAGTACTTGCTACTTTTACAAGGTGGGTTGGCAACAATTACTTCACTCAGAGATTGTTAAGGGGTGGATTTTTTTGTCTCTGGGTTCACCAGTGCAAGGGGAATGGAGCTGACATGGGACTGTTTGCTAGCAGAGCTAACCACACTGGGTAACAACCAGTAGGTGATTGGTAATAATTGATGCTACCAATGCTCAATCCTTTTTTTTTCTTCATGACAGTATCCGAAACAAGGCTAATAATGCCAAGGGTGTGGATTTGGACTCCATATGGGCCAACTCCAACTTAGGAGTTGGACTTGATGATCCTTGTAGGTCCTTTCCACCTCAGAATATTCTGTGATTCTTCTGACAATAGTTACTTTGCAACTGATGCCTTCATGGCATTTGCTGCTGGTTCCTGTCTATATCACAACTCATCATTCAGTATGCAAACCTTTTATTCAAAACCCCTGCCCCTCTGCCATGTATATACAAATGTATATATTAATGTTTTATATTTCACTTTTTTTTTTCATAAGCCCATTAACTTATACATAATAAATCAGAATGGAGGAGTACTCTGCTCTAACTGTGCAGTTTAGAAGCTAAATCATACTGCAAACTTCACTCTCTTTGTGTTAATTATTTGTGAAAAATATTTTCACTGGCAGCAATAAGTAATTGCAATGCTACCTGTTGTTAATAAGAAGGTTGAATGTGCATTTATCACACACATCAAGAAATAGCCAGCAGATACTCTAACTCATAATTCTGAAAATATATTGCAACAGACTTTTTATTTATAATATGTAAACAAACCATATGTATTTGAATACTAGACACAATGATAAGTAGGACTTTTTCTCCATTTAAATAAATCTGGCAGTACATGATTAAATTGAATTTTCTCCAGCTCTTACTTGGATAAATTGCAATACTTGCCAAATAACATATAACCTCAGCAAGTTTCAACAAAGTTGTAAAATGTGTGAGATACAAAAGAAAATGCAGCTCACCGTCATCAATGCTACAACTCAATAGCCGAATATCATGAAGCATTTTTAATTGTATTAAAAAAAAGCCCAGACACTCAAGATCTTTTTTGCAAGTTGTTAGCTGATGTAACCCACACTCTCAATGATTTACCAGGTCCCATCATTCTGCAACTCAGGTTAAAATATAGTACTACTAATAATAATAATAATAACAACAATAATAATACACACTTATGTGGTGGTGCCAGAGCCCAGATCCTTTAAGCTTGCTTTGTGCATTAATACAATCTTGGGGTCCTATGTCACGTGAAACACTAAGACCAGATTCTTACACATCATGTTAATGAGATATTTGGAGGCAAAGCACAGCTGATGTTACGAGGTCATCAGAATTTTTCTCCTTGTTAAGGTTTGGAAAAATGAAAAATATCTTAATCAATTGCTAACGTCATGCAGTTCCACAGCTAGCCTCTGGAAAACATTGCAAAATAAAGTCACAGAATGTGATTAACAGGAAACACAAAAAAGTTTTACTGTTTTTTAGGAAAAGAAAAAAATAAATAAAAGCTCTTTAGAAAGCTTAGAGACCTTATATAGAGTTTTCCATGGTGGGTTTTTTCACTAGAAAAAAAAAGAAAAACAAAGCAAGACCGGCTAAGTTTTCACTGCTTTATAAATTACTTTTCTTTACATTTTATTTACCCAGAATTATATTGTATTTATGTCTTGATTCCAAGAAATCTGGTTAGTAAAGTACCAGATTCTTTTATTTGTTTTATTTGATTTCATTTGATTTCATTAGGGACCGTCAGCCTTGCTGCTTAAGTGCCCGACTACTGTTTGCAGTTAAACATTCATTAGGGAATCCCCAGTGGATTCATTCATTTCACTGAGGTCCAATTACAGTGCCACAAAAGCAGTTTTTGCGGCAATTAGCTGATTTTTCCTGTTTATGTTCTGTGTCTTTAGGAAGACGACTATTTTGCGGAGGTCAGATTTTTAATTAGGCGCAATTTAGGGCCAATAAGAAAACTGATAATTTACTAAATAGCTGTGGTGGACTTAACCGCTCAGAGCAGAGGTAAATAACACAACAGGGACACCAGGAATAAGCTCTCCTGGTGTGCAGGGCTCAGGGCCCCACAGTGTGAGGAATAGATTACGTGTTAAATGGCTGTCAGGGCCCTCATTCCGCCACCTCACCTCAAGAGCCACCACCTTATTAGCAGTGGGTACAGGGAAAAATACCTGCAGAGAGCTGCAGGCTTCAGGTGGCTGCAAAAGGATCTCAGGGTGAAAGAAAACAACAAAAAAATCAGCTTCCTGAATATTTGGCAGCACCTTTATCAGCTGCCGCAGCCCGTGAAAAAAATGATATTCAAGGATGTGTGAAGCATGCTCACAAGTCACTGTATGTTCTTACCAAAGTGGATTACTATGTGATAGCTTGGATTTCTGCAAAGGTCTGCCCTTTAATGAGGCACTTGATGTTTTCAACAATGTGTACAATTGCCTTAATCTGTGGGGAACTAAGAACTGTGAGAGTTGATGAAGATCACCCATTTAAAGTGAGACTTTCATAGAATCATAAAAGTCTTCTGAAAAATTCTAAGCAGACTTGCTACCTCATAATTTGCTCATCTAAAGACCTTGATAGCTGAATATCAGCCATCTTATCACAACATAATTTCAGAAGAGACTCACGGCTGGCTGAAATGTCTCTCTCCTACAGGAAATAGGTAAGGAAGAGCCAGAAGGTCACTGCATATTTTCTGCAACCTTTGACCCAGCACTCAACTGCAAAGTCGTAGCCAGGCATGTAAAAAAGCAATACCACCAAAAAGTGTATGTTACAAACACTGAAATTTCTTTGCAAGTAACCATTCCTGGCAGGATTTAAAAAAAAAAATATTAAAAAGAGTGGGGTGGAAATTCCTGTATTTTCTAGTGAGAGGGAAAATGTACAATTAAGCTGTAAATGTGCAAAGAAAATGTATGATGGCTTTGCATCTCAGTGTATGCAAAAATATAACAACAGAATAATTTTGGAAAGCTTGGTGTCTTGATGAAAACATGCTCTACATCACGACTCTTGTTCTTCCCATGAAAACTCCCCATGTTGGCATGCAGTCAAAAACCATGGACACAATTTTTAGGTTTATTACATTAAAAAAAAACCAAAACCAACCAACCAAACAAAAAAAAACTTTGGAGAAAGAATAAATTTTCAGAAAACTTCAGATTGTTAAAATCTGTTATTAGGCAGTTATTTCCTTTCTTATTATTTAGCCAAAAAAGCATCACTTTTTTTTTCCCAACTCATCATTTTTCCTTGTACATAGAGATAAGTTTGAAAGATGCTGGCTAAAAAACTCAAGAAATTAAGCAGTTACATTTTGAGAAGCTGAAACCAAGCGCTCAGATCAGTGGTAAACCAAAGAACATCTCTGAAAGGAATCTGTGCTGTGGGTAGAGACAGTGACTCTATGGCCTAAGCTACCTAATACAGTGTAAGTTCTGTTCATGCTTGCATCCTACTTTCAATGAGGGGTCTTAAACCCAAAAAATAACAGAATAATAGGAATGCCTGAATTCTTTGCACCAGAATTAGTGTTGCAGTTGAACACATGTAGAGCTGAGGAAGGCCTGTCTTTTCTAATATTTTTAAAAATATTTTCTACATTTCAGAGAAAGATTTGTGTGTTCTGAACCAAATGAACAATTTTGTAAGTATTCTATTACAAGAATACAATACAATAAGCAACATACTTTGCAACATTAACTCCTAATTACTTTGGAAAGCAAATTTCATTTGGAGTCCAGCTTGACTTGCAAAGAACTCAGGGTGGTAATTAATAACAATCAGCCACTGAAGTAACTTTGTGTAAATAATGTGCTGAACTATGTCCCAAAAGGGCTAAAACAAACACAAGGACTTCAGCATGAACTCAGCCAAATGAAAAAAAGAAAAAAAAAAAATTACAAGTGACTTAATTTTGTACTTTTTATGCTTAGCTGGTCCCTCAGTGTATTACACATCATATCTCAAAGGCCAGATTTTTGTCATTAACATAATCAGAAATGCAATTTTTATAATACAAGTCAAAGAAACAATGAGCTGAGGGCAGTGGGGGGACAGGTGTCATCCACAGCATGCAATTCTAGTGGAAAGACAGATACAATTAAGTGACAAGGAAGCCTTACTATTACAGTGAGAATAACTTCCAAATACATGAGATAGAGAGACATTTTCACAGCTTAGAGAGACATCCCAGTCAAATATCCTGCTATTTGCCAGTTCACATCCCTCTGCAGAGGGAGAACAGTGGGGCAGCAGGATATAGGGACAGAAATTAGCTGTTAGACCATAGGATCATAGGTCAGTTCAGGTCAGTTCAGGTCAGAGGAGACTGAATCCAACCCCCTGCTCAAAGCTGGGTCAACTAGATTCATTATTTTGTGACAGCATATACATAAACTTGTTCACCTAAAATAACAAATATGTATAAAATAACATATGTGTATGTATATAAATTTTTATATGTATATAAAAATTATGGGTATTAAAAAGTTTTACAAGTTAATCTTGGCTTCTTAAGGAAATTAATGATATCCCATTCTTAATAGTTACTGTCAGGTGTTGGCCCATTCCATCCCTGTCAGCAGAAGGTTTAGAGATGTGAAGGCTTAAGGAGACAGAGAGGAACAGCGGTGTTATGAAAAGCCCAATGGTAGAAGAAGCTTCAAACAAAATTTTACCTTAGCAGAGACAAAATATTGACCAAAATATTGACCAAAATATTGACCAAAATATTGACCAAAATATTGACCAAATATCAAACTTGAAAACATTGAAAAGACAGCCTCATATTGCTTCCTTTTAGATACCCCATCTCTTCCTTAGATGCAGGTGGCAAACAGAGTGGCAGGCTCAGAAAGGGTGAGCACTCAACACTTTCAATCTAACTAGAAGCCCAAAGTAATGGAAATCCCATAAGAAAGGGAATTCTCTGTCATCTGCAGGATAGGTAGACAATTTGAGGTGGTCTCAATGATGCCATCTATTTGAGGACCATCTCAGGCCTTCAGATTTTCCTTCTTTCTGCATAACAACTTACAAGTGAATCCAGCACTTCTGAACCTTCTTAGAGGTTAAAGAAAGCTGCTTATTCTAAAGATTTATTTCATCATCCTGATATTTTCCCTGTGAAAACCAAAAAACATTCCCAAAGACTTCAGCTGTAGAGGGACCAAATCCTGGAAAGCAACACTGAAGTAATTTCATGGACAAGCAATTAATAATTTTTGCATGTATTTCTTCCATGTTTCTATAGTGGTTTGAAGAGTCCAACGCAACAGTCAGGTCACAATCTGCACTGCAATGTTCACCTGTCAGCCCTTCTCTTTAGACAGAATTTTGAAATCCAATGGGTGCCAATTCTGCATACAACCCTATAAAAAATCTTAATTTTTTAGTTAAGCTTAAAATTATATTTGGCACCTTGTCAGGCCAGAAAGCTAGTTGAGGTCACCTGATATTTAAAAACTAACTGAAAAAAGCAACTACTTTGTTACTTTAACTGTACATCTCAGAACTGACTGCTAAGCATTCACATACACAAGATGTACAAGGTGCATCTTTTTAGTAATGTGTCAGCAACCTTTTAGAGAAATACAAGAGGAGAGCAAATAGAGAATCATTTTTAGCACAGTAAGAGCCTTTGAAGGTTCTCCTGACTTCAAATATCAGAGGCAAGAACAATCTTAATAATGAATGCTACAAAACCACAGAATAACCTGTTACAATGAGATACACTGCAGGTCCAGGACTGCTTCATTCAATGTGCTTGAAGTGCAGTGATGTTGCTTTTGAACAAGACATTCTCATGTGTAAGCATTCATTGCTAGGTGTGTTTTGTTAGGCACTGAGAAATATATGAAGAAATTACATTTCCTAATTATAGGGTACCTGCAGAGTCAGAAAATTTATCAGTTTTACTTAGAGTATTTTGTCACTGTGTTTTGCAGAGAAAGAAAAACAAAACAAAAAAAAAAGAATTTCCTTTCTCTTGCCCTCCTACTGTCATTGCACAAATGGTAGGTACTACATTCTGATTACCGATCTGCACATTAGAAAAAAAAAAAGCTGGTCAAATATGGTCAAGTAGCCAATTTTCAAATATGATTCATTTGTCTGATTTAATATTTTAAAATTTTCAACTGTCCTTAGAACTCATTCTGGGTGAACAATCATTAATTTTTTTAAAAAAACATGTTTTCAATAAAGGAAGAATTAAGGGGAGGGAGTAGAGGGGAATTGAGAAAATTAGCAGTTCAGCTTATCTGCTAAATATTGAAACAAAGAAAATAAGTACAGTCCAAAGTGTAATAATCTTTAGATACAAGCAAGCCAGAGCAGTATTTTGCACCTGAACTATAAAACCACATACTGAAAACTAACTTCAGTGCCAAGTTACATGCCACAGAATCATTCCACATTTAATGAAATCACATGTAGTGTAAGTCAGGCCAGAAATCTGACCTTGGTTTTAATTTGAAACTGACAAAAATTTAGTTGTAAAAAAGCATATTTGCTTTTTAATAGTGTCATGTACCATGTATTTATTCAAATACCACAACTATTACAATCATGACCTGGTCTCTGTTTCATCTCAGTCTTTTTTTTCTGAAATTATTTCATCTGTTGTTTCCAAACCTAAATGTGACAATGATTTCATTTTCAACAACATGAAGTGATTCAACATTCATTCCTTGTCTAGAGAATGTCCTTAGAAAAAACAAGCTACAAAATTATTAAAGAACTTCTAGATAGCAGTGAGTCTCAAGAGTCTACAGTGTGCTCCGAAAAGCAACAGAGTTGACAGAGGGATTCAGATTCAGGTGACTTCAGAACAAATCCTTTATCTGAACATTGCCTTTAACATTCATCTTTTACTTTAAAGAAATGGGAAGAGGACTCCCATTACTCAACAGTCTGCAGTCACAAAGACAGGAGGTGTGAAAGGGTAAGTACTGTGACACATGAAAGCAATCCACCACATCTTTCCTGTAATTTTTTCCCAAGTAATTGCAGCACCAGAAGATGATGAGAAGACAAGTATGTGTGTAATACATCATATTGTATAGGAATTCCTTGTTCACTGCTAGTCTAGCAGACACACTCTCAAAGCTCTCCCTGCTTTCCCATTGTTTGCAATGATAATATGTAGTGTGGTGATCTGCTGTCATGATGGTGGGGCACCTCTTCATGTGGCAGATTCCATGAGTAAAGCTAGCTGTGCCAATATGGGCAAAGTCTTCCTCCAAACATCATCACTGGCTACACCAATGCCTCTGCCAGGCCCTCATCTCTTTTTGACCATCTCCCCTTCCTCTTTTAAACTCTCTCTGTTCATTGCCAGTCCAGAGCCTCTCCCCACTGACAAAACTGCGGGCATTAGTGGAGTCACCAGCTGGGAAGTCAGGTGGGAGCCCTACCTGCCAGCTCCTGACTTCCAGCCAAAAGACCAGGCTACTACAGACAGTAGTTCAACATTACCAGTTAGAAAATGGATCACTCAGGAGCACATCCCCAGAGCCTATAACACAACAGAATAGACCCAGCTGGTGAGAACCATGTCACTTGACATCAGTTCAGTCACTGAACACGGCAGGAGGAACTCTGCTTCCTTGCCTTTTCAGCAAAGAAGTGTTTCTTCCACTCTAGGCAGACAGGGTAGGAACAGTCACACAAACACACTGTGTTTGTAACTAGATCATATCTTTGTTTTCTATAGTGAAAATAATGTCTCCACTACAGAACCATCTTTCCTCTCTCACCTCTCTCCTCCATCTGGTGGTCCAGTCTGAATCCTGATATTTGTGGGAAATTGGCCAATCTGAAAGCATCAACTCTGAAAAAGTTCCTAAGAAGCAGCTTGACTGATACTATCCCTTTTCCACCCAATTGCAGCTTTATTTTAGCTGTAAAAAAACTGGACAGAAAGGAGGGGGCTTGCCACTGGAAAATGATACTGCTGTATCCAGCTCCTTAGCAGCAGAGATTTTGCCACAAGACAGCCAATCTAGCATCCAGCAGAGCACAGCTCCTACAGCAAACCCAGACCCCACTTGCAGGCAATGGTAGTTTAAAAACTCAGGCTTGTGACTTGCTCTCTGCCTGAATGCAGCATACACTCGATTTATTGCAGAGCAGCCTCAAAATCTGCCAACTACTGTGACAGCGACATGGTGTTTATTCAGCAAAAGCTTCTGTTTGCTCAGGAAAGCCCTCAGATATCTCCTGCCCAGCTGGGGATCTCTGTTGCTGGGGACAATCTGAAAACACATACAGAGTGCCACAGCTGGGGATCCACGACAGGCTGGTCTTTCACAGGGTTTTCTTTACCTGTCTGTAATTGTCTATAACTGAGGATGATTCAGTCTGTCCTCAGACCTGGCCTTTCTCCTTTTTGCCCCACTTTACCTTGCAGAAGTAGAAACTGGCAGCTGTTGGAAAGAGTTTACCTCCTGGAAAATGTGGCTCGTTACCAATTACTGAAAGCACATTGAGAGCTTCATTTCACAAGCCATTACACAAACTAACCCTGTAGACTTTGAACAGCCCTAATGACAAGTCACTCCTTCCCAACCCATCCATGATATAGTAAATAAGACCAGTGCCTGCTAGAACCACATCAAAGAAACACACTGGCCACCGGATATTCATTGGGAGACATAGAAAAACCCACAGAAGTGGGCAATGCCTCCCCGAGTCCACATCCACAGCAATTTCTACAAATTAAGACTGAACTGGAGTATATATGTTGGCAACTGTGTAAATCTTGGATAAATGTTTTATTCTGCTGCCATGGGAAGAGTGCTTGGCAAAAGAAACAATTAAAGAGCAGCAAGACAGCTTTGGGAATTGGGCAATATGAAATGTTCTTTGCTCCACTTCCTCATTTACCTTATTGCACACATGCAAACTGCAATGTGAAATTAAGTCATTTTGACAGGGAAAATAATACTGAAAACACCATGAGGAGACAAGAATCTTATTATTTTAATATCGTGGGTAGTACTCAAATACTGCTGTTTATTTTCCTCAGATTGTTTTCTGAGCTACTTATGTAACTACTTCTTAAAATGGCCTTGATTACCTATAATATCCATGTAGAAAGTGTAAACAGCTGGAAAGACAAGAAATATGGCACTAACAGGAGCAAAAAGAAACAAAATTAAACCCATTGCATGAAAATTTGTAAATCGAGAAAGTTTTCTGATGAGCAGAAAAACATTGATCAGTAGCCTTGGTGCTGACTTGCATCAGCTGACAAGCAGTTCATCAAATGGCTTAGATACACATAAAATCATGGAATCACAGACTGGTTGAGCTTGGAAGGGACCTCTGGAGGTCACACAGTCCAAGCCACCTGCCCAAGCAGGGCCATCTGGAGCTGGCTCCCCAGGACCACGTCCAAATTGCGTTTGAGTACCTCCAAGCAGGGAGCCTCTCTGGGCAACCTGTGCCAGTGCTTGGTCACCCTCACAGCAAAAGAGTGACTGATGGAGTCAGCTGGAGAGGCAGGCTCAGGACATGACTGTACCATGAAATACAAATGTACGTGTGCACGTGTGTGCCTGCATTTCACATGCATGTGTGCAGCCCTGCTGCTGCAGTTTCTGGCTTCAGCCCAGAGACACAGTCTGCGGGGGTACGGGGAGTGCTCGCAGGTACTTTCCTCTGAAATGTTTGTTTTTGTTTTTCTTTCTCACTGGTTTCAAACATGCTCGGCGTATCAGTGAAACAAGAGGTAAACATGGTGCCGTCTCAGATTACATCTGTTCCCCAGGCGATCTCCAAAGCAAACATTGGTCTCCCAATGAAAAATACAGCTATTACCCATTATTGGACATATCCAGTCACTGCCTGACCACCAAGTTGCACAGTTAATGAATCTGTCCATTTCTAATAAAAATAAACCAGACAAAGGAAGTGGCCAGCTTAAGCTGAACTTGAAGAGAAGGGGAAAAGAGATTTAATAAAAAAAATACTCAAGGTTGACATTTCCTTTTTATTTGAAACATGGCTTTCTCAGGAATGACACAATCACATAGATACTATTAGTAAAGCCACACATTGGCGCCAGATTTTAAGGTCTTTACCCATATGAGTTAATTTTGGAAGTAGCAAAAACCAAAAGGGAAATTCCTCTGGCCCTGTTGTTTCATAGTTCAAGCTTCAAATTAAAGTATTTCAAAACAGAGCATAAAAGTATATCAGTCAAAATTAACCAAGCCACTTCTTATAACACTAGCAGAAACAGTATTTACAGATTGTATCTGTATTCCCTGGTCCTCTTCCTGTCTATTCAAGTTCTTTAGGAATCAAGTCCGCTTGTTTAAAGTGATCAAGAAAAGCTCCAGAAGAAACAGTCTACAAAACAGAGTTTTTAAAAGAGAAATTTTACAAGAAACATCCTACATGTTTTCTTTCCAGAGAGTCAATCAGTTCACATGTAGAAGATTCCTTCCAAGTTGTAATATTTTTATTGATCCAGAATCAACATTTCTACTGAATATAAATTCAGGTATTTTAAACTTCAAATAATTTAGTTAAGACACAATTCAAATCTACACATGTTATTTCCAAGCAAAAAATTACATTTCTTGCTATAATTTTCTAAAACTTTCAGAGAGACCGACCTTTCTTTTTCTGTAAATTTTGGTTATGAATTTTTTTTTTCTTTAACAAAAAGACTTCCAACTAGAAAAAAATAATTACCTGAAAAATATTTCCCTGTCTTCCAATTGGTACTGAGAAACTTCAACTGCACTCTGCTATCACTTTTTTTCTGCAAAGGAAAATCATACATACTTTCACTTTAAGTATTTTTGATTGACCTAAAGAAAACAGATTGGGACCCGTAGAAAAGAAAACCAAAGACTGTAAATTCACTTTTCATTCCAAAGATTGTGATTTATGTTTTTCAGCAACAAACTAATGTCCCACAAATAAATTTACCAAATGCAGACAAAACTATAAACTGATTTTTATGTTGCAGAAACTGACATGTTCTGTGCTAACTGAAGATCCCAGGCTTCATATTGTGACAATCCACTGAGAGTCTTTGAAAAGAAACCAGTAGTGGGGTTTTTTTCTCCAGTTTCTGGAAGGATTTCTGGATTATGAAACATCACACTTTAATTCTTTGATAGAAATT
This sequence comes from Pycnonotus jocosus, assembly GCA_013400435.1. Taxonomy (NCBI): domain Eukaryota; kingdom Metazoa; phylum Chordata; class Aves; order Passeriformes; family Pycnonotidae; genus Pycnonotus; species Pycnonotus jocosus. Next base: position 83,362 of record VWYP01027883.1, on the reverse strand, counting down.
AAGAAATTCAGCTGAAGCAAAATGTCTTAGACAGAAGGCAGCGGATATTGGCTGTGTTATCAGTTATCAGTGTGACAATTCTTTCTTCCTCAGCTGAGCTAACCGCTCTCTTGGCAAGCAGACAACCCCAAACCCACAACTGGAATGCTGGCAATCAAAAGTGGCTTTCATTGCTTAAAGAGAGCTGCTCTCACAGCTTCAAAAATGCTCCATGTCAGCTAATAATAATACTGGTAAAATAGAAAAGGGATGTGATTCGACCTGACCTTTAAGAATGTCTTTTCTTCCATCACTGATTGGTCTGATCAGCCTTGAGGAATTAAATCAAGCCAGAGTTACTGGTATGGCCTTGAGCTGCCATTAATTTCTGAACGTGTGGATGAACAAACACTCCCCTCACACGAGCACACTGCACACCCAACTGCTGGGTCATTTGATTCTCTGCCCTACAAAGACACCTGATTCTGCTACCCAGAGTTTCTCACAGACAGAGAGACCAGAGTCAGTATGTGGGAAATGCATTCATTTCTTTGTCTACATTCAAAATACCATTTGTGTTAACATATTTGTGAAGGTAATGTGTTCCTCTTCTCCCTCTCTTTGTAGACCTTCTATGAATTCCATTTCACATTTTCATAACCACTGACTTTAAAAATATGAACCAGACCGTCATGGGGTTTTTTTTTTTTGTTTTAGTGAAATCTCCACAAGAAGGTTGAGCCTAAGACTGTTTTTATAGACAGTCAGCAGCAGCAAAGTATATTGTAGTTTCATATCATTCTAATCTAACTCCTCTACATCTTGTTATCTACTTCAGCAAATTAGCGTATAAAACATATAAATGATTGGCAAAAATTAACTGTACATTTCTACTTTAACTGAACAATTTACATGGCATTATGGGGTTTGGGGGGAAGATTAGTTTTTCAAGATATAAACAAGCATTATTTTGCAATCTTTGGCCTGTAACTGAAAGATAATAGTTTTAATTTGCATTCAAATAAAGTAAATCTCTCAGTGCAAAAGACTTTTTATAGTTCCCATAAACCAGAAACAGATTAAAGTGTAGACAGTGTAAAGAGGACAGGAGGATAAATCAACCAGACAAACAAGATGATAAAAAAAAGGGAAAAATAATCCTTTCTGAATGTTCACTTAGTCAGCTTCACAAATCCTGTGGACTGGACAAAAGTGTGTGTGATCTCTCCAGACTTCTTCATTAAAGTTTTGGCTTTAGCTCAAAAGGCAAGAACCTTTACTTAAAGATACCAAGCCTGGAAATACTCTGACTTTCTCTTGTTAATTCCAAATCCTTTTATTGGGACATCCTGCCAATCTACCAGGAAGGACTAAGTACCATCAGTTCCTTAGGCTGAGTATTTTTGCAAATATGCCAGCACTGTACCTTTGCTGTGGAAACATGAAACGCGGTTTTCTGGTTCTGAAAGCGTAATGTGCCTGTAGTTTCCTCTGAAGTCCGTCATGATTATCAGTGTCCTCAAACTCTGAAGAGACCTACCAGATCTTCCTCCAGAGGAGACACTGAAATAAGGTATGTGCTGCTCTCAAAATTATTTTTGCTATTTATTTGGTTATGATTGAATGTAACATGTGTGAGCAGCTCTGAGAACAGATACCAAGAACAGGACACCCATCTACAGTCTGACAAACAAAGCATGCAAGATAAATGAGCACCTGTCTCATGACATATAATATATGAGCAAACTCCTGATTTTTGTCCAGTTATGTTGTGTCACCCTGAATGGTCAAGCTGTTTTTTCCCTCACAGCCTGTGATTTAAGGTATCCACATGGGAGGTATGCTTTCAGACCTCCTTTGGGAATAGGAGATTAAAGAGCCTTTGCACCTGGATGAGTACCTTGAACACAAGGCTAATTTATAAAAGGTTCCTTTCACCTGCTGGCAATGCTTTATGAAAGCTAACCCAGCTTGGGCCTTTACAAGAAACCCTTTTGGGCTCCTGCTCTCAGGAAAGAGTGGCAGTGCATGGGTCCTGTGGAAACAGCACTGACAGCTCAGCTCTGAGAAGCGATAGGAGTAGAAGCTTCTCTTTATTGAGAATTTTGCCCTGGTTAGCTGCAGTTCTCCCAACTTTTGCAACTGTTTTGCCCTTTGTATGAGCCTTTCTTTTGCCAGAAACTGCAAAGAGAATACAGCTAACCTGAGGCTTTGGATTCTACTTGAAGCTGGTTCTGTCCAAAAGCTTAACAATGGCCCAGAACTACATGAGCTTAGCATTGGGTTAAGTGCAAATAATCCGTGATTTTCAGGTTGCAAAATAAGGGTGGTGAAAGTATAAAAGCAACAACTAATTTGAGAATTCTACTTAGGATTAAATTGTGTTATGGTGCCACAAGTCTTGAAAACAGGGACCAGTTCCATGAAGCTCCCATCTACTTGTGAGCATAAATGTATATACCTAATTAGGAAATTATTTACAATAATGCTGTTATTGATTAAGCTTCATGTCCATACATTCATAGGTATACATTTTGTTCTGAGGACTCTAATTTTACTACACTGTGGAAGGTATGGCATTGATCTGCCCTGACAGATCCAGGAACTTGTTAGGAACAGCACTTGTATGGCTGAGTCTTCCACCATTATAAATATGCTTCAGTACAATTCTTTTGAGTGAAATCATGTAAGGATATGGCTCAATGTATTTCATCTGGCTTCCTACCTTAGCTGAAAAGTCTTGGGTTTTAATACACTTAATGAAAGAGAAGCCCAATAAAAAACTTTTGAGAGATGCAAAACACTTTTCTCCCTAAAGGCACATTCTCCCATCTCTCATTGTAATCAAGGACTGAATTTGGCCTCAAACGGCAGAGTTATCACCTGTGACAACAGAGACTGAGGAAAGGTTGTGCCCTCTGTACCAGGTATTTTTAACACAATGAACAAAAAAAGTAGCAGTTGGGGATTTTGTAACAGATGTTTTAGACAGTGTTAAGAACCCTTCTGAATCAAACTTTAGAAAGCACTATGCATAGTTCCTAAAAACTGATCTTACAAGAAACTGTCTTTTGGTTAAAAAGGAAAGGCGAGGTGGTTTTGTGGTATTTTGTTCAATTTTAAGCCAATAAGAGGCAGCAGCTTCACAAAGGCATAGAAGTCAAAAATAGCATTCTGTACCTGAGTGATCTTTGTTTTAGAAAAGGACATTTAAGAACAGCTTTAACAATATGTAGCATTATTTCATTTGGACATGAAAAGTTATGAAAATGCATTTTTTCCTAGGGATGTCTCTCCCTCTCTCTCTCTCTCTATATATATATACATATATATATACATATCTATACATATATATATGTGTAAGGGTGTTTTGAGAAGCTATTCCTTTAAAGGAACGAGAATAAAACCCAAATTCTTTTCATTCCTAACAGAGCCCCTATTTGAGGACTGTATATTCAACCAGCAAGACAAACTTTTTTTTTATGTGTCATGGCTTTACAGCTAACAGCTTCACTGACTTTAAACAGAAAATGGCAATTTCAAAAAATGGACAAGAAAAGATGACCAAAGTGATTTAACTTTCATAGTACTAATCCACTTTCATATGCTTGGTATTAAGGTTGATGTTATTATTTGTATCCTTAAAGTTAAATGCTCTGGTGATCAAAAGTCCAGAACATATCTTTGTTCTCTGTAAGAAACTGTCTCTTATTGTTTAAAAAAAAAAAAAAAA